>JAADYS010001525.1:0-13854 GCA_012931995.1 Fusarium albosuccineum
ATTCTGTATTTCTTGCTGATCTTTTTTGCGCCTTCTTGTCGCAAGCTCAGTCGCTTTCTCCTTAGCCCCCCGCTGCCCCCAAAGGAACCCCCAATCCCGAGATTCCAATTAGAAAACGGGACAGCATTGGCCGAATCGCGTACATCTGTCAGATCCGACCTTGAGGTCTTGGGAAAAGACAACTTCTCCCTCTCTTTCTCCATATCCTCGTCCATTCCACCGGATAACTCAATCCCGATCCATCGTATTGCATCCATTGGCCTCGAAAGAATCAGCCAAAATGGCAAAGGTGTTCGACGCAGCCGAAGGTACAACCACCCCAACTCTACTCTGCCCAGTAATCACCCAGAGGGCGCAATTCACTGACATGGCATTTACAAAACAGTTGCCAAGCACAACACTCCAGAAAGCTGCTGGGTGATCCTCTACGGCAAGGTCTACGATGTGACCGAATTTCTGCCTTCACACCCCGGCGGAAAGAAGATCATCCTCAAGCTTGCTGGAAAGGATGCCACCGATGAGTACGACCCCGTCCACCCGCCTGGCACCCTCGAGGAGAACCTCAAGGCTGAGGATGTGCTTGGCGAGGTCAACCCAGAGACTCTCGCCGAGCCTGAACCAACCGACGACAAAGCCACCACCAAGTCTGGAGATGATAAGC
The DNA here is from genome assembly GCA_012931995.1 of Fusarium albosuccineum. Taxonomy (NCBI): domain Eukaryota; kingdom Fungi; phylum Ascomycota; class Sordariomycetes; order Hypocreales; family Nectriaceae; genus Fusarium; species Fusarium albosuccineum. The sequence goes on from JAADYS010001525.1 coordinate 662, forward strand.
CCCCGCCAATGGGCTCACTCATGAACATCGACGAGATCGAGGAGGAGGCGACCAAGCGCATCTCAAGGAAGGCATGGGCCTACTACTTCTCCGCCAGCGACGACCTAAGGTCCAAGAGCTATAACAACCTGGTATATCAGAACATCCTCCTCCGGCCGCGAGTCTTTGTAGACTGTACAGCTTGCGACCTCACCACCACCCTCGTCGGCAACAAGGTCGGCCTCCCAGTCTTTGTTGCGCCCGCCGCCATGGCCCGATTGGCTCACCCAGACGGCGAGCAAGGCATTGCCAAAGCATGCTCTCGCTTCGGTGCCATGCAAATAGTGTCCAACAACGCCTCCATGACACCTGAGCAAATCATCGAAGGCGCCAAGCCTGGCCAAGTCTTTGGCTGGCAGCTCTACGTCCAGAATCAGCGAGAAAAGAGCGAGGCCATGCTCAAGCGCATCAACTCCATGCGCGAGTACTACAAGTTTGTGTGTCTGACCTTGGATGCGCCCGTCCCTGGAAAGCGCGAGCTCGATGAGAAGGCCAACTTTGATTATTCCGAGCCAAGCCCGGCAAGTGGTGAAAGCAAGCCAGGCGCTGGAGGTGTTGGCCAGCAGCTCTTCTTTGGTACCGCCGCCGACTTGACGTGGAAGACAACGCTGCCGTGGTTGGCGGCTCATACCGATCTGCCCATCGTATTAAAGGGCTTGCAAACTCACGAAGATGCCTACCTGGCAGCCAAATATGCTCCTCAAGTTAAGGCCATTATCCTCTCGAACCACGGCGGTCGCGCCGCCGACACAGCTCCTCCGCCAATCCACACACTGCTCGAGATTCGAAAGTACTGCCCTGAGGTATTAAGTAAGGTCCAGATCTGGGTCGACGGAGGCATCAAGCGGGGGACCGATGTTGTAAAGGCACTGTGCCTGGGCGCAAGCGGAGTTGGTATCGGGCGTGCGGCGCTGTTCGGCCTGGGAGCTGGAGGCCAAGCCGGCGTTGAACGGGTCCTGGAGAGTAAGTTGAATGCGCGAGTGCGAACTTGTCCGAGCATTTATCTAGCTAACACATGCAAACCAGTTCTCGAGGCCGAAACAGCAACATGTATGAGATTGCTCGGAGCCAAGAACATCTCGGAGCTTGGACCTAGATTTGTAAGATTCCCCATCCCCAGCTTTTCCCCAGACTCCACTACTTGGCGATCTCAGCTAACCGACCGGCCTGGCAGGTGAATGCTCGGCAGGTGGAACGAGATATCTACGATGGCGATGCGGGGTTGGATCGAAGTGGCCTGTGGACGAAATCCAAGCTGTGACGGAAGAGGCGATTAAAGAGATTCATATGTCAGATACAGCCTCGGCTCATGGGCGAGATCTCCTCCAATCTCCACCATGCTTACCAGTTACCCCTGCCTTGTGTCGGCGGGCGTTGAGGGGGCGGCAGCGGTAGGTTTCGGAGGAAGCGTGCCTGAGCGGAGAAGGCTGGAACTTTTTGTTTCTTCGAATTAGACTCGTAAGGCGTCATCCCAAGGAAGAGACTGCAGACCGATGAGACACGATAACCGACACAGCCGATACAGAGAGAGTTATAACAAAAGTGCCGAAGGGACATGGCGTAACATATTGGATCCAACCTGAAAGGATATGTATCAGTTAATAAACACCATGTGAGGGCCTGCTCAATTGACGTCGCCATAGCCAGGGTTCTAAACCACCTGAAGTGCCAGGATCGTCGAGGCTTGTCTCATTCAGATGAAAGGGCTTTGCTTGTGGTCACCGCGGCAATTGATACATTGTACCAACTGGCAGGCCAGCCCTGTGGGTCCAAAAAAACACGGGAATCATCACCACCAAAAATCGCAGTATCTGGTGGGAGCCATTCCCGTGTATTTTTGGACCCCCTAGCCAGCCCAGCCAGCCAGCTGCAGCGTCTCGCAGTCGACGTGCCACTCTCGGTGGAGGCTTCTCTTCCCTTTTCTTTTTGTGCGCCCTCTGCAGGGACAAGGGCACCCATCAAATGACACCTCATGCCACCATGCTGATCCCGTCCAAGCTTCGGCAACTTGCAAAATCAACCATGCCGCAATAGAACGTCCCGGCCGAAATGGTGTGCCGGACCCCAGGGTTCAAAACAACACGATACTGATTTGGGTGCGAACCCCACCAAAATTTTATCGTGTATTCTTATACCCCCCAAGCCGGACTTGCCAGTGGAGATCCGTCAGACCTAACAGGCGGGCGAGCCGTTCTTTGCGCCTCTTGGGCTGTGGAACGAGCCACTCCGAGGCTCAAACATCAACGTCCAAGGTGGCGTTCCAGTGTCAGTTTTGTGGTTGGAAAGCAATCGGTTGGCTGTCGCGACACGCCGCTGGGCAACTTTAACTTGGGGCGCAAGAGATTGGACGGCTGTTCTGCACGCTCGTTGGGACAGCATGGTATTTCTCAGGCGTCATGAACAAGTTTCTGTTAGGTCAGCATTCCATCTCTGGGTCGACCAATTGAGATTAGCTCCGTCGCCGCTCCATCAGGGGAGGGGGTTGATCGACCATTCCCGGAGCTGCCCAAGTCAAGGATTCGAATTGTATTGGCTTGGCTTTGTCCGCCATGTACTGTGGTTGGCTCGTGTTGACAGCCTTCGGTCTGTCGCGTGCACTCCCCTTCCTTGCTTTTCTTTTTTCTGTTCCCTCCAGCTCGTTGATACTGCAATTCGGCTCTTCTGATTCCTCAAAGGCGCAGCCGATTATTATGCAACTATTATGCACCGGCAGTTTTCGTTGCGCTGAGTGCATCGCAATACGTCAAGTCAACAATTGCCACACACAATTCTTAATTTCAGAACAGAGTTGCCAATTCTACCCTCTTCCTTGGTTCGTCACGGGTTCAAAAAGCTCGTGAAAAAGAAACGGACATCTCGGGAGGCCTGAGACGCAGGGTGTCTGCAGATATTGCCACCACGTCCTGTTGCTTCAGGTAAAGCGGCGATACACGCTCGTGAAATGTGCTATTATTGTTTCCCATGTGCATCTTCATGTGCCAGTAAGAATCGGGGGAATGCAACACCTTCTGTCTTCTGCCGTCAACATGCGGGGAAATGACTCCAGCCCAAGCTTTCGGGGCAGAGCAGTTCATAGTTCGCAGCGTCTTGAACGATTCTTTCCCATCTCGGTCCTTGTCCCGTCCGCCACAGCTGCCCAGGCTTCAACGGAGGGTGGGCATGCCGGACATCGTCCGTCTTCCGGAGGATCCAGGGCCAACATGGGGCTATTGCAATTGACATTTTCTTCATGTGGTCGACCCATCGAATTCACAAGCTGCCGAGGAACAGGTTGGAGATTTGCCTAGAAACGACAAGGGACCTGAGGGTCTGACCAGGGTCTGGGTGCATGTTTGCGACTAGGAATATCGACGAAGCGCTCATCTCCCCACCCCCAGACCCCATGCGGGGCAAACCTGGGGAATAGCGCCGTGGTGTGTCTTCGGCCACTTGCCTGTTTGGGCAGTCAATGCCCGGGTACAGATGCAAAGGAACGCGATCATGGATGAGCGCTGCGCCGTCTGCGCACTGGCTGGTGGTGTAGTTGAGTCCCTTTTCGTTTTTGATGGTACGGTAGCTGACCAGCCGACGCCATACTACTTAAACACCAGCCTTGTTCCCCATCTTCTCTTTTTTTTCGTTGCATGTTGAACGGCTGAGTTCTCTTCTCTCGTTTCCACGACGTCGCCCTTGCTCCATCAAGTCGCAGAGCTTCTTCATACCCTCCTATTAGCTGATCGCACCCCTTTTAGTGACCAACCATCCTCAGGCGACACCTTTAGCGAGACACCGAGAACCCCGAGCCAAACATGTCGGAGAAGCAGGAGGTCACCCAGACGGAGAGGGGACCCGTCCGTGGTTCCAAGAAGAGAAGTTGTGCGCGACACTGCAAGCGATTCTGGTGGATCCATCTCATTGTCCTATGCTGCATTGTTGTTCTCGTCGTTCCTTTGATGTAAGTCATTAGCAAGCGGTTCGGTCGCCCAACACGACGCTGATCAATATTCTCCAGTATCTTTGTCGCCGTCCCAAAAATCGCACAAGATAAGATGAACAAGGCCAAGCTCGAAATCCAGGGCGTCAACGTGCTCGACGCTCACAGCGACAGTTACCTGATGGAGATCAACTCTACCATCACGACTGACGGCAAGATCCACGCCAAGGTTGATCCTTTTGAGGGCGAGATGTATCTCGAGGACTGGCCCGCTCATGCAGCCTTCGCAACATTGCGATTCCCCGAGACTAATGCCAACAAGCACCAGGTGGTCAACGTGAGTCAGCAGGTTGAGATCACCGACCTGGAAGAGTTCACTCGATTCAACATCTGGTTCCACAACAATGAGACAGTACGTGTCACCATCAAGGGAAGGACAAAGGTTAAGCCAAGCGGCTTGACCCGCAAGTATGGAGTCGACTTCAAGAAGACCGTCACGCTAAATGGCCTGAACCATTTTGACGGCACCGAGGTCACCGACGGATCCATTTCCCTCGACGGTGAACGCAACTTCAATGGCACTGTCAACATTCCCAATGCTTCCGTCTTCACCCTAGACAATGTAAGCCATCTAATTCCCCGTGTGACTGATTGCCAAGCTTACCATATTCTTAAAGGGAAATGTCACCTTCACCAATTACGTCGGCGACGAGGAAGTCGGTACTCTTTACATCCAAAATCTGCTGCTCCAGCCTGGTGACAACATCGTAAACATCAGCGCCAGCATGGACCAGACCGCAATTCTCAAGGCTGTCCGACAGGACCCATACTGCAAGACAGGCGTCGTCCCTTTCAAGCTACTAGGCAAGTCGGTGGTGAACCGTGGTGAAAATCTCACCTACTTTGCTGCGGCCTTGGGCAGCTCAAATCAGACCGTCGAGATCGACATCGGCGCCATCCTCAAGAAGGACTTGGACTACAACGTCACTTGTTCTTCCAGTGATGACTAAATGTTTGTTGTGTTATGAACTGTCCGTGGCGCGTATGGATAGCAGACAAGATTTCGAGGATACTTTGCAAGCCCCATCGTGGTGCATGTTGGCGCAGGTCGTCCCGTCGTATAATGTCAAGCTGGGCGGCGGTTGGGTGGAGGGCGTATGTTAGTTTAATGATACCTGTGATGCGGATCACCATTTATGTCGAGTAAAACTATCAAATTTAACTGTTAAACTCTCCCTTTCCGTCGGGTATCATTGTTGGCTTGTCACCTAAGTTTGGTCACGATATGTATCGTTGGTGAGTCGGACGCTGTGTCTCTGGTGGGGTTGTCCTATTTCCAACCACCCTTCCGCTTCTCGCCTCGTGAAAGTCCACCCACCACTGTACTCTCACTTGCTGAGTTGGTAGACGGAACGAAGTCGACGGCAGTCCTGCCAACCCCCGTCTTTTCGGCTTCTCTTTCTTTCGCCAGCTTATCGTGGCTCTTGCGAAGCTTGTCCTTGAATGCCCATTCTGGGAACGCACCAGGATTCCACAGTTCAGTAGGGAGGGTGGTCGAGTACTGGTTTTGCTCATCGATCTCGGCAAATTTCATCAATTTGTCCATCAGGCCGGGATTTTTGAGTGCCGACGACTGCTCCAGCTTCGCGTTGAAATGCGTACCCTTCTTCTTGAGCTCGAGGAACTGTTCAAATTTCTTATTGGCTCCTGGTGGCGGCGACCCGGGTGGTGACGGTGGTATATCCAGATTAGGTGCTGTGGGTAATGTGAGATCGCGAAGAAGGGCACGGTTCGCCGAGTACGGCGAAGACGGTGTTTGCGTAGGATCTTGATCATCAGCCACGGCTTCTTCCATGGGTGGAAGAGATGGCCCCAAGGGGACAGCATTTTGTTGAACTGGGCCAATTGCGACAGCGCCACGGTTCTGAGATGTCCGCTCTGTATTACAGTGTGAGCGTTGCGGACGTCGAGACATGAATGAAAAATATCAATCGAATTAGAAGAAGCTAAAGAAAAGACTTGTGGAATACCTGGTAGAATGGAGGAAGTGGCGGGTTCCTTCCCCTGGTCCTTTGTCTCAGTCGCAACTGAAGTTGTCACAGGTTTCTAGAAAATGGCAGGTTAGCAAACTCTCCAGGACGCTGTTTCTGAGGACAGGTTCAGCAGGCACCTTTTCTTCCGACGCGGCCTTCTCAACCTGTTCAATTTCTTCCTCTTCGTCGCTACTCGCGTATCCCACAAGGCCGGCCATGTTTGAATAATCGCGGTACACGATGTCAGAAGTGAGATGGAGCCTCACGCTTTACTTGGCAGCGCAAGAGTGAACGGTGTGGAACCGAGGCAGGTGCAATGTGAAACTCTTTTTGGCCTAGCGCGGCTCTTTGCTCGTGACTGTCAGCCGCAGCGCGTTGGTGCCTGTGATGGGTAAACTTCGGGCCAATCCCCCAGACTTTTTAGCCATCACCAGCTTTCGTGATCCAAGCTACGCCTAAGATTCAACGTTGTCCATCCGCCCCTCACCCTTGTTATATTCATCGCCAAACGACGAGGGCGCGTCCATCTCAGGGCCATTCACGACTACCTCCTGCAACTAGCAAGTACCCGACGCCCAGTCTCGCTATCGACGCCAACTCTATCGCGGCGTGCGCCCTTGCTGGCACTGCCAAAGGCTCCAGTCCCCCGTTAAAAAGTACTACTCACCAACGAAGTGTCCTGCTGAGCCTGCGAGACCACCAACAATGGCTCGACCGAGAGACTCGCGCTCACCAAGTCCTGCAGGCAGCTCCCACAGTTCCCGCCGTCACCGCAAAGATGACGATCGTCGGGACAGGGATCGTCGCGATGACGGCAGGGACCATCGTCGGCGCACCAGGTCGCGCAGTCCTGATGTGAGAAGACACCATCGCAATAACGGCGGGCTTTATTCTGACGAGATCATCCGTGACCAGCCCCGATACCGCGACCGCGAGCGTGACAGAGATAGAGACCGCGGACGAGATCGTGACCAATATCGTCGGAGAGACCGTTCCATAGACCGACGCGACGATGACTATTACCGCGGCGGACGACGAGACCATCGAGACAGAGATCGCCGGAGATCGCGAAACCGCTACGATGATAGGAATCGATCGCCCGACCGTCGGCGGAACCGCAGCAGAGAGGGCGATCGGGATTTTAGAAGGCGAGACGAATCCCGCGACCGCGCCCGTGGTCGCCGTGAGGGTACGGCTGACTCCCTGGCTCGCAGCAACCGTGAGGATGGCCGAAATCAGAGGACGCCACTCGGTGATAGTGGTAACTCTGCTCCCAACGAGGTACGACATTCTACGTTGCTACTTGATGACCGCCTGGCTGATAGACCACAGGCACAGAAACCGAAGACCAACGCTGCGCAAGCTGAAATCGACAAGAAGGCCGAGCGGCTAGCAAAGCTCGAGGCGTGGAAAAAGAAGAAAGAGAGTGCAAGCCAGAAACAAAAGGAAGTAAATCCGAGTCGGACAAGAAACCTCTTGGCTGAAATGGACAAGAAGGCCAGCGGTGCGTCATCAAAGACAGTGTCTCCGTCAGTTTCTGTTACAGCTTCACCTGCTCCAACACCGACCACTGCATCCCCCATCGCCCCTTATGCCGGCAAATTCGATCCCAAGGCCATTGCCAAAAAGTCGGCTGCTGCACGATCGCACGATGCCACAAAACCCGTACTGGGCTCTATCGGAGGCCAGCCCGAAAAGCTCTCGGTTCCTGTGAAACAAACACCCAACGGTATGAATCAACCCTCGCCCTATTCTCTGAGCATGATTGACGGGATGTATGTAGCGTCGGCCCTCCCTGCGAATCGCGCGAAAGCCAGTGGTTTTGGATTCGTTAGAACCCACGCCGAGAATGAGAAGCTCCCCGCCAAGCGGAAGCTTGATCTGGACGAAGAAGACACCACAAAGCGTAAACTCACAAAGCTCCCGGCCTTGCCCATTGAGACCGATGATACGCCTTATGCTGATCAAGACGACGACGAATCCGATGAGGACATCTTTGCAGAGAACGAGGAGGAGGCTGCTGCTGCCGCCCGTGCTGCCCATGAAAGGCGACTACAGGCGGAAAATCAAATGGACCAAGATGAGGAAGAGTCCAAGGCAGCGGAGGCTCAACCTAATGGGGACACCACTATGGACGATCAAGCCGATAAACCTGCGCCTCCCGAACAGATGGAGGTTGACGAAGAGGATGATGTAGACCCATTGGACGCATTCATGGCTGATCTCAAGCAGACGGAAGTTAGCAGGCCGGTCAAGACATCAAAGATGCAAAAAGTACAAGAGCCTGAGGCCTATTTCAGCGATGACGAGTACAACTTCAACAAAGAGGAGAATGGCGATCCCAATGCTCTATTGGCTATGACGGCAAAGCGAAAGAAGAAGGATATCCCAACAGTCGACTACAGCAAGATTGAGATCCAGCCTATTCGAAAGAACTTTTGGGTGGAACCAGCCGAGCTTAGTCTCCTTACAGATGCCGAAGTCACCGACCTGCGCCTGGAGTTGGACGGAATCAAGGTCAACGGAAAGGATGTGCCCAAGCCGGTCCAGAAATGGGCGCAGTGTGGTCTTACACGTCAGACGCTGGATGTGGTTGACAACCTGGGCTACGAGAAGCCTACCCCGATTCAGATGCAGGCGCTTCCAGCTCTCATGTCCGGTCGCGATGTCATTGGCGTGGCCAAGACCGGCTCCGGAAAGACGGTTGCTTTCTTGCTCCCTATGTTCCGGCACATCAAAGATCAGCCGCCGCTCAAGGACACAGATGGTCCCATCGGGTTGATCATGACTCCCACACGAGAGTTGGCCGTCCAGATCCACCGTGACTGCAAGCCTTTTCTCAAGATGATGGGCCTGCGAGCTGTATGCGCTTACGGCGGTGCGCCCATCCGAGACCAGATTGCCGAGTTGAAGCGAGGTGCGGAGATCGTTGTGTGTACGCCTGGCCGGATGATTGATCTGCTGGCTGCGAATCAAGGTCGAGTCACCAATCTGAAACGAGTCACATACGTGGTGCTCGATGAAGCTGATCGAATGTTTGATATGGGCTTTGAGCCCCAGGTCATGAAGATCTTCGCGAATATGCGACCAGACAGGCAGACGATTCTCTTCTCGGCAACCATGCCTCGTATTATCGATTCGTTGACCAAAAAGGTACTCAAGAATCCGATCGAAGTCACGGTTGGTGGCCGCAGTGTTGTGGCCAAAGAAATTGAGCAAATCGTCGAGGTTCGCGACGAAGCATCCAAATTCCTACGCGTGCTTGAACTTCTTGGAGAGCTCTACGACCGTGATGAGGACGCTCGTACGCTCATTTTCGTGGAGCGCCAGGAGAAAGCTGATGACTTGCTTAAAGAGCTAATGATGAAGGGTTACCCGTGCATGTCGATCCATGGAGGCAAGGACCAGATCGATCGCGACTCTACCATTTCAGACTTCAAGAAGGGCGTTGTGCCCATCTTGATTGCTACCTCAGTGGCGGCTCGTGGTCTCGACGTCAAGCAGCTCAAACTTGTTGTCAACTACGACGCACCGAACCATTTGGAAGACTATGTTCACCGTGCAGGACGAACTGGGCGTGCGGGTAACACCGGTGTGGCCGTTACCTTTGTCACACCAGAGCAGGAGAACTGCGCCCCTGGCATTGCCAAAGCGCTTGAGCAGAGTGGCCAACCGGTGCCGGAGAGGCTCGATGAGATGAGGAAAGCCCACCGCGAGAAGGTCAAATCTGGTAAGGCCAAGGATACTTCAGGTTTCGGCGGCAAGGGTCTGGACCGCCTGGACCAAGAACGAGAGGCGGCTCGTCTACGTGAGCGCAAGACCCACAAGGCAGAGGGTGAGGAGGAGGAAGTCAAGGAGGATAAGAAGGAAGAAGACGACAAGGCCGAGAAGGCGCTCACGGCGATCCGAGCAGCAGCATCAACCGTACAGGCCCGAGAGGCAGCAAATGCTGATGGCATAGAAATCAAGTCCACGCCACCAACCGCCACGACTCCCGCAGTCAAGGACAAGGCCAAGGATCCCCTCGACAAGGTCAGCTCGGCAGTCAGTGCCATCAACAGCCGTCTTGGAAAGGCTGGCCAGCTTCGTGCTGGCCAACCCATCGACAACAAGGGCCCCGATGCCGGTGCGTTCCATGCGACGCTTGAGATCAACGATTTCCCTCAGAAGGCCAGATGGGCCGTCACCAACCGAACCAACGTGGCCAAGATTCTGGAAGCAACAGGCACGTCCATCACGACAAAGGGCAACTTTTACCCGCTGGGCAAAGAGGTGCCTGCTGGTGGAGAGCCGAAGCTATACATCCTTATCGAAGGCGACACAGAGGTCGTGGTTGGTTCTGCTCTGAGCGAGTTGACCCGGTTGTTGAGGGAGGGCACAATTGCGGCTGCGGATGCGGACAGTCGAGCACCGGCCAGCGGCAGATACACTATCACCTAGAGTCTCGATCGTGTCTTTTGCTCCAAGTATACAAATTGCTTTTTTCTAGTCAAGGGAGGGAGGGTCGTGCTTGTAGAGGAAGAAATTGTTCCAAAAAGGGGCGTTGTTGGTGATTGTAGGGGTTCAGAATTATGTACCAGTCTTGGGAGTATGATGGAGTCAAATACCTGCTTGCGGTGCCGAGGAAATAGAACCGTACTTGCTATTCAACCAACATGTGCTCGACGGTCTGCGGCTGCTCCTTGCGGAGATGTAATAATAATAGTCTGATGCTGTAATGCCACTTGCTTGTGAGGAAGAAAACAAATCGCCGCAAAGCGCCCCTTCAAATATGTACAACACTCTGGTCCCCAGCGGCATCATCCAAGTGGCTAGTGTCCAATACCTGTTAGACTGTGCATCGTCATCGGCCGTGTCTCGTGTCCCTGATCGCGGGCTCGTTTCCCTATGCTGCTATAGATCTCTCTCCGAAATCCGGGTATCTGGGCAATGGCATATGGGTTTTACGCCCAGTTGCGGGCTTCGGCAGCTTGGTCGGCTTCGCGGGCGCGCAGCTGCTCTTGGCTGGCGTCCTTGAGGGCATCTGACCGGGTCTGCTTCTTTTGCGCTGCCAGCTGAGTCTGTAGTTTACCGCCAGGTTTTGCATATGCCTTGGCCCGGGCCTGCGGTGAACATGGTTAGCAACCGTTTCTAGAGTTTAGAAGGACACGCGCGACCAGCAAGAGGGCCACATTCTTTCGTGAGAAATGTCTCTGCGACCCCGCCATGTGCTTGCGACGCCCCCCCTCAGATTTCCTCGTGTGGACGAACCTCGGCAGCTTCGGCGGCTTTCCTCCGTGCGTCCTCCGGGTCGCCTGATGATGCTTCCGCCGACGATGATGCTCCCCCCAGGACCCGCGGAGGGCCTCCGACCTTGCTTGGGACCGGCGCAGTTCCGGAGGCAGGGGCGGGTGCAGAGCCCAGGACGCGCCCGGGTTGCGCGAACGCTTCCGAGTCTGTCTTTCCACAGAGATTACCCATCGCGACGATGAGGCGCGGCAGTTACGAAAATCGATATGCGATGCGGTGAGAGTATTGTCGCAAAGAGAGCTCGAGGGTGGTATGCGCCTGAGGAGCTTGGCGCAGGTGGTTTCGGTTCGCGGATGCTTGGTAGCAAGGTCGTTCGTTCAGAGGACGGGGAATCAGCGTCGCCGTGGCGGCGAGGCCTTGAGGTTGAAGGGTTTCCTTTGGTGTCAAGGTTCGAGGTTTTGGTTTGGGAGAGGGGGTTGGAGCAATGCTGGGGTAGAGAGAAGCGATATTGGGGGTAGGTGCCGCCAAGATGTTGTGCTGCGCCTCGTGAGGCTCAGGCCTGACGACGTCACTACGCGGACCTCTCTACTAAGTGCGCGTGACGGCAGGAACCGAAAATCACGCGCGAGTTTGGTTGGAAATGGAATAATTTGTAGTCAAGTTGCAACATCGGTTTGTAGTGTATCGATGGTCCATTTCGGATGAAAGATGCTGAGGACTAGAATCTGATCTTCGGCGCAGGGTCCATCCGGACCGGAGGCGGGGTTCCGGACAGCCTCCGCATTTTTCAGACGGCCGGCCGGCCGGTGGCCGTATGGGCACCCGCTTCGATAATACGGGTTGGAAGACATTGTGGTTACACTGCACAGACTGATCTATGGGTGGGTGTTTGCACACCAGAGGAGCTGGTGTATGCGATGTATTGTTGAGATGAACGTTTGTCCTTCATCTACCTGCTGCTAGATTTGTAAAACTGATTCACCACCTGGTATCGGTCCTGTAGTCCCAGAACACAAACCAGGCATATACAAAGCGGCCGACTCATACTACTAAATCCAGGCAAGAAACCAGCGTTGCTCACATAGATCAATGAACAACCCATGCCCAGATACACGAGCACAGTCATCTTGACCACATGGTGTAGGGTGAGACGACAAGGAACAGTCCTACAGCAGCCAACTAACTACATTGTGCCCGTAACTAGTAGAGTCGACCGCGCGATTTGTTCGTGGGCTTGGGTACAAGGAGGTCTCTTCCCTCGGAGCTTTATCCAAACACCTCCAGTGCCGTTGTGCAACCTGCTGCACGGGGAATACATAGGCTTGTATGTGCCACAACGTTTCGTCGGATGGCCACAGGGGGACACGACAGGGAATGAAGAAAGAAAAGCAGGGACGAGACGAACGAACCGTACCGGGGCCCCAGTTCCGCTGCATGTTTATTCACAGCTTGGTCGGGGGCTACCGGCCGGTATAATAGCCGAGACTCGATATGGTGGATGAGACTGGGGCGGTGAACTGAGACCATCCAGCAACCGAGGCGGAACAATGCCCCCCATTGAGCCGTATGCAAGGCCCCGAGTCTGGTCCGGGCTGGAGATCAGTGACCAAGATTCAGATGCAGGTGGTGCAGATTGCAGACTGGGCTGATGTCCATACGTACATGGTGGTTGTTCAGTCCTCGCTCATCGAGAAGCCGACTCGACAATGACAACATCAAATCATGTCAAACCAGACCCCAGGCAAGTGACGGCCAAACACCGAGCAGGATATCCCACGCCTGCATCCACTCACCCTCAGCACCAAAAGGAACCGCTTGGGCCCTTGGCTCTGGTGGTTCGTCACCGGCCGTACCTTGTCTTCGAGAACCCTTCCACCCTGCCCCTCTCTTGTGAACGTTTGTCACTAGCAAAGGTTCCTCGACAGCAGGAGCAGGGCACAAGAGAGGGAAAAAAGGCTGTGCTTGTGGCCTTATGATAT
>JAADYS010001527.1:0-10033 GCA_012931995.1 Fusarium albosuccineum
AGTTCACAGTTAACTAGTAAAGGCTTAGTCATAAGAGGTACCGGCTAGATAAATTTTCAGGCTTGTATTGTACTCGGCCCGTAACGGGCCGAGACTGCCAGGATCATGACTTTGGGATGCCGCTAGGAACGTTGCGCGTGTTTTTCTCTTCATTTTATTTTCCTTTGCATTTGACCATCCGAGTGATTAAGTTTACATGACTCTTGTCGTTACAGATTCCTCCAAGTAGAAAACACTGTTCAATTCGCGTATTGCTGCTTCGTCCTCTGACTCAACGGTGGCATCCATGTATGGCAGTAGTTGTTTTTCACTAGAAGCCTTCTGGAAGTTGAATGAACATCGGCCCTTGCATACTCAAGAATCCTCCAATTGTAACTGAACCAACCAATCTCGAGAGGACGCATATGGTATCATGGTTTACTTCATCTCGGCCGTGGCAAGGGTTTGCTTGCGATAACTCGAGCGCTTGCCCCGACTCTTCCGCGCGTTGTCGATCAGTGCAACCTTGTTGCGGGGTTGAAGCTATTCCACTTGCGCACGAATGGAGAGAAGGATTCGCTGGTCAAGTGCCAAGAACAATGCCCTTGTTTCTCCAAACTATCTGGTTTTTGGGTATAAGCCCGAAAGCACGGGCTTGAGGGCATTTACAGGACACGGACAGACGTCGCCCATCGGGTAATCCGGGGCCGACAATGACAGCCTAGGGACCGCATTTTAGCAATTAAGCCGTCGAAACTTTCTGAATCCCCCCCAGTCGAGTCAGGGTGCCTCGTGCTAGTTGGCAATGTGGGCTCTGTATAAATACCTTCGAAGTTCGGCGACTTTTTGAGGAGATGGTCGTTCCTTCAGCCCCCTTCTCCCACTTCCCCCATCTCTTTGCTAGGCAACAATGAATCTGCGGTCGTACCTCAAGCTGTATGCCTGCTTGGCATCTCTGACAAGCAAGACGGCTTTTGCAGGAGTCATTGCTCCAAGGGATAGCCCTGTCTTGCCCGGTCTGTGGGCTGATCCTAATATCGTCGTCGTGGGTCGCACCTACTATCTCTATTGCACGACAGATGGGTTCGACGGCTGGTCTGGAAATGAGTTCTACTGGTGGAAGTCTAGTGATCTCGTCTCTTGGACCCGAGGAGAGGAACCGTTTCTCGTGCTAGATGGCGAGAATGGCAACGTGCCTTGGGCGACTGGCAATGCCTGGGCGCCTACTTTCGCAGCTCGAGGCGGCAAATACTACTTCTACCACAGCGGCAACAACCCTTCGGTTTCTGAAGGTCACAAGAGCATCGGCGCTGCCGTAGCTGACCATCCCGAGGGTCCATGGACTGCCCAGTCTAAGCCGATGATTGCTGGCACCAAGGATGAGCCCATCACCAGCAACCAAGCTATTGACCCTGCTGCGTTCCAGGACCCTGAGACTGGAAAGTGGTATCTTTACTGGGGCAATGGCGTTCCGATTGTTGCCGAGCTTGAGGACGACATGGTTTCGCTAAAGGCTGGGACTTGGCACAAGGTCGAAGGCCTCGTCAACTTCCGAGAGGGCCTATTTGTCAACTACCGTGACGGGATTTACCACTTGACGTATTCTATCGACGACACTGGATCTGAAAACTACCGTGTTGGCTACGCTACAGCATCCAACCCTCTCGGCCCGTGGACCTATCAGCGTGTCATCTTGGAGAAGCGTCCCGACCTGGGTATCCTCGGAACTGGACATAACTCGGTTCTCAACGTGCCTGGAACTGATGATTGGTACATGGCGTATCACCGGTTCAAGATTCCAGGTGGTGGTGGCTTTAGGCGGGAGACGACGATTGACAAGCTGTTTATTGACAAGGATACGGGTCTATTTTTGCCAGTTGAGCCCACGCTGGAGAGCGTTGACCCTCAAGTAGTTCCATCCTGAGATTACTAAACATGAGGAGCTTCCTTGAAGCTTGATATTTCCTCTGCAGCATTTGGACCACTCCTAGCAAAAGATGTCAAGGTAACAATGAACAGGGTCGACTACATTTGGAACCGAATGTTTTCCCTTGTATGAATTCTCAGTACAATGTTGAATGATGTGTGTTCTCTATTGCTTGAGTTGGTCTTGACGTTAAGCGTCCTCGGCGAGCTCACACTCAATGAGATTCTCAACATCCGACTGCCCACACTTCCAGAACTTGACAATCCTCAAGTTCAAGCCACTTTTCTCGATAAGCTGATGCCAGTGGTCCTCCGTCCGCTCCACAGCCGAAAGCTGTGTCATCATCAAGATGTCGCCAGCGGTAGCTTCCCAATAAGCGCCCGTTTTGGGGATTACACACTCAAATATTAGTAGCTTGCTGTATCCAGGCTTCATCGACTGTGCAAGACGAGCCAGGATCTTCTGACACACGTCATCTGGCCAGTCATGCATAATAGAGTGCATGAAGTACGCTCGGGCGCCTTTGATGGGTTGTTTGGTCAAGAAGTCATGGTCCATCAGCTCTATCGAAGAGTCGATGCCCTTGAAATCGTTGACGACTACGGGAAGATCCTGAAGGATGAGTTTCTGAAAGCCAATCAGCGAAAAGATGCCCTTTCTGTCGTGCTCGATGTTCAGACACTAACCCCTGGGTGGTTAGGGTAGAACTTTTTAAACTCGTTAATGTCGTGGCCAAGACCGCCGGCAACATCTACCATTGCGGCTGTTGTCCACCCTGAAAGAACTTTGGATGCTCACTATGATGATTCGTCTGAGGGCCGAGGCCAATGGACCGAAGATACTCGAAACAGTTGGGCTGCTCAGTGTTGTAGGATGCATGCATGGCTGTGCGTGCAGCATCAACAGGATTCTGCCATTTTGTTTCGCGCAGGAACCCGTAGAACTCAATCGGGCTGCGGCCAATTCCTCCGAGCCTGAACACAAAAGTTTGTCAGTTCATTATGAGTGGTCTTCATCTGGGACTACGCACAGAGCAAGGTAGCCATCACCCATGACATCGAGGCTCAGCGATTTGGAGAAGTTTGTGAGCTTATACTCGTCCTGTCCTGTCTCCTCGAGATGACCCATGGCGCAGACGTGTCGCATCAAGCGGCCTGTATATGATTGTAAGCTTGTATGCCCTTGATGTACAATTGATTACGAACCGAGGAGAACAGGATCCACTTCGAGGGCCCTGGCGAGGTCGTCAACCTTCTGGGACGTATCGATGCCATTCTTGACCATGAGCTTCCAGAGTCCGATATCAACACAAGATATTAGGGCTGCGTTTAATCCGGGCTATTGACTCTTAGCATAGGATAGGATCATCGTCTCTGGATTTGACTTACGTCGGCCCATGTGTGCTGGAGCATGAGTTCACAGGGAGTTTGCAGAGATTGGACCAGGCTGCGCGCCTTGAGAAAGAGCTCATGACGAGCATTTTCGCCCCCAGTATCTAGGTTCTTGGACAAGGTATCAATGTCCTTGACCAAGTCTGGCACCGCCTGGAGGTTGTTAGTGCGAGTGGCTAGCGAGAGGTCAACTGTTTCAGCCATAGCGATGGGAGAGTTGTGTGTTTTATGTAATGCTGTGGGAGTGGAGAGAAGATTACCCGCCGCTGGTTGGGGTGTGGCCTAGCACCTATATAGTATAATGACGCTGACTGACGTACCCTTGGCTGTTGGTTCAGGATGCGGGAGGTTTTCGTTCAGCTAAGCAATACAAGGATCCTGGCTGACGGGTCTGAACCACGCTCTGTGCTGCCAGGAAAGGTAGTGTCCTTGTATAAAACCGATTGGCGAATATCTCTGCACTGTAGTTAAAAGTATGAGACTAGAACCATTAAGATAATCTGAAGAGTCTAGTTGCCTTTGTGTAGAATACACCCTCCCCTTGTAACTCGAAGATACTTCGCCGGCAAGTTCCTTAATTCAACATGACGTGATCTTTTGGCTCTAAATATGAACGTGTGATCTATGAAACCCACTTAAGTGACTTGAGAGGATCACTGTCGGCGGGACCATTGCGTGCCCTGGCTCGAGGGGATAATGGGCCAACCGGGACAATTGCGGCGAACTTGCCCACAACTTGTAAGTAGCTCCAGTATATTTGGGCCTGTGGTATGGGTGCAAGTCAGAGATGGGATTCAGTTTTGCTGCGAGACCGTTGACTTGTAGCGTGGCGTCGCATTCATGCTGGGTCGTCAAGGGGACCGCATGATGCAAGGCCACATTGGATGGGCGTTTATGGAGGATACAGCGATATAGAAGTACCAAGATCATGAGCTGTATTTAACACAAGATAGCGAATGGCTGTTGCTTTTCCTGAACGCTGAGTATCGTTGGCCGAGCGGCTGGCTGGGCCCGGCATCTGACCCGCTCGTATGATCCAAATTGCTAGGTCGAGTAACATCAGATGTTTATACCGGACCAACAGGTGGAGCACACAACTCAAACATGTATGTTGGTTCCTGGGACTGTTTGTTCACGCTAGTAGCTGCTTTTCTGGGGCATGATCTCCGTCCCCGGAGACAATCGAATGAATCTATTGTTGTTGCTGGTTCCAATAGAAAACCGTTGTTGATGCTCTATCGGCGGCTTGTTTGACTTGCAGCAGCGTAGCCATCTATTGGCATTCTCATAAATTTTCCAGTTGTTAACTTTCTCCCATAAATGGTGCACTTCCAGTACCTCATGAAGCACTATTACTATGTGCAAGCCTGCTACCCATTCGGAGTACCATTCACAGTGCTATTTGATGTCCCTGTCTTGTCCCCTGGTCCATCTCCGGAAAGACTTGTCCCAACAAACACGACCAGCACAGCTGTATATGCTGCTGTAGCAGTTAACACATCCTTCCCCGTGCTGTCTGTTGCACCGAACGCGAGGGTGAGCCCGAACATGAACACGGCCACCGACGTCGTAATGAGGCTGGTGTTGATGCCCTCAACCTTGGCCATGATGACAGTTGGCACGATGAGTGCGAAACCGCCGAAGAGCGCCATGATGAAACGAGAGGCGAAGGCGTGCTTTTTGGCCATCTCCACCTTGCTCATATGGGGTTGCTTCTTACCCACTACGATGACCCGGGGCTCATTAGTTGCTGTGGGAGTGGTTAGGGTCTGCCGCTCGAGAACGATGGTTAGCATGACCTGGATCCAAGTCTAACGGAGTAAAGAAACGAGTCTCGGCACAAACACCGGGTGGAAGACAAGTGGAGAAGAGAACTATAAACGCACCTTTTTCCTCACCCAAAACTCCCACTGGAGGATCCCGATGCACAATTTGATCCAGTTGCTAACACGGTTGCCCTTGTCAGCCCCGCTCCGGACCACGGCGAAGTCGTCGTCGTGGGCTGTGTCCCAACAGGCCATCGACTCCTTGTCCTTGGGGAAGCGTGATTGTGCTGCCATCCTGGCTAGCTCTTCTCTCACATGCCTCACCTGCTCCGCATCCGGTGATTCTAGACTTCGTAACTGAGCCATCTCAAGCAGAGCGCAGTCCATGCCCAGGTTAGTATTGGAGTAAAAGGCAGAATAGCGAGAAAGAGAGGAAGAAAGAGAGAGACCGAGGTGCTATCGAGACTTGAACACTCACTGTATTCCTTGAGTTTTTCTTTCAGCCGACCCCACAGCTGTCGCCGCTCCCCTTCCATGCGTTCCTCTACCTCTGCCTGGGCCGTGACTACGTTGTGACTCGCGAATAAATTTGAGGGCGTTTTGCTGAGCTTCTGGATTTCATCCTGCAGTATCAAGAGGTTCAGAAGATTAAATTCGTCGAATCGTCGGAACACGGTCCAACCCTCTTCTACGGCCATGAGAGCCGCTGCCACAGACATGGATTTAGGGTCCGGCCCAGGGTCTCGACCCGTGGGACCAGGCGGCCCTTGAGGGTCTGACATTGGTGCAGCCAATAAGGGCGTCCGCGTTTCGAAAACAACACAACGACGAGTATGGGCGGTTTGAACAAGCCACCAGCTCCGGGCTCGTGATACGTGCAGATGCTAGATTTTGCAAAACCCTGACCTTCTTCAGGCATCATCTTGTGTCTCACTTGGGCAGCAACCCATCAGCAAGCCACATGCGGTCATTAACATGGAAAAATGCAGAGCCTGGTCATGTGACAACAAAATCTCCCACCCAACATACCTAGTATGGACAAATCTCCATGTTTTCAAGCCTCAACTACCCAGTGGACATGAGCTTTGTCTCGGACTTTTCAACACGAGCACCTACCTGCCGCCTCTTCCCTTTCACTGAGCAGCCTGCACTATGGACCCATTATCCCTCCTTGGTGTCACGGCGACTATTGTCCAATCTATTGGCGTTGCTTTCAAGGCAGCGACCGTCATACGCCAATATGCCGGCGAGACACAATCAGTGGACTTGGATATGCCCTTGGATGAGCTTGCCCTGACTCTCGACCACCTACGGCATGCTAAAGTTATAGAGAATAGCGAGTTCGCAGAACTCGCGAGAGACGCATATGGGCTGGCCAAAGATCTCCTCGACATGAACGCAAAACTGATAAAGTCAAGGCACGCGCCGTTATGGACATTGCCAGTACAACGCGCAAGAGCCGCCAGCTCCAGAAGGCAGATCGACGCCAGGATAGAAGAATTATTGGAGCTGCAAAGAAAGATTGAAAGAATCCTGTAAATGCGCAATCCCCGCTCTCAGAAGTGTGACTCTGCGGCGCTGCTGGAACCATGAACCATGATGCTAATGACACACGACGCACACAGTTTGACACGGCTAAGCCGCGTTCGAGAAGATGATGTACACAAGATCCAAGAATCACATGACTTCAAAGAGCTCGATGCCTACGGCAAAGCTGCGGTCACGGCCTTGCTCGGACAGTACCTGGACCAGAAGAACGACGGAGATGCAGCGCGATGCTTTACGTCTGCCGGTCGACTTATGAACCATATACAAGGATCAGCAGGGGCAGGGAACATCCAAGACGACGGCTCACCGTTAAACCATGCTCGCGCAGCTGAAGACGAGAGAAGAGTATCAGCAGATGGAGCCCTGCTGGAGTTGCTTCAGTATCGGTTGATGGAGAACCGTAAAGCGATGATCACGAAGCCGTTTGAATCATCCTGTCAGTGGGTTTATAAGAAGCCCGTTGATGGCAAATGGAAGAGCCTGCCCGACTGGCTGGACTGTGGCTCCGGCGTGTACCTAATTGTCGGAAACGAGGCGTCGGGCAAGTCAACTATGATGAAGTACATCTCTACACGAGAGAAAACACTAGAAGGCTTGAGGAAATGGGCGCATGACCAGCCGCTTGTTACGGCGGCCTTCTTCTTCTGGCGCAACGGCACTCAGTTGGAGAAGTCCGAAGAGGGACTCTGGCGGTCCTTGCTGTACAGCGTTCTCGACCAGCTGCCGCAACTGATGCCCATCGTCTTTCCTAGGGAGTGGGCTCTCTTGTACTCAACCGCCGGCGGCGAAGACAGTATGCTGAGCGAAGGTCTGGGAGCCTGGGAGGTCGAGACCTTACAGCGGGCATTTCACCGGCTGGTTACTCAGGACCAGATGCCACTGAAACTGTTTATTCTCATCGATGGAATAGACGAGTACCAAAACGATGGATCCAGTGACGACTTTGGCAAAATTGTTGGATTCATTAAAGAAGAGATTGCGAGCTCAGAAAATGTAAAGGCCCTCGTCTCGAGCCGTCCACTTGAGGCATTCGACCGATCGGGCCTTCAACCGAGCCTCACCCTGCACGAGCTTAACCATGACGACATAGAGGTGTATGTGCGGAGTGTTCTTGAGGAGGACAACCGGTTCCTAGCGAATCGCGATGCTGATAGCGAAAAGGCCGAGCCGCTCATCCGCTACATCCTCAGTGCATCCAAGGGCGTCTTTCTCTGGGCCGTGCTCTCCGTGAGGACTGTCGGGGGCAAGCTGGCGGAGGGAAAGTCTCTTGACGAGATCACGGCCAGCCTACAACGCGAGTTCATCCTGGCACTTGCTGACCTATATCGGTTAATTTGGGAGGGCATGGAAGATACTACCACGATGCAAGCTGCGCAGATCCTCCAGATCATGCTCGCTGGGAAAGAAGTCAAGCGGAGCTGGTTGGACAATGACGAGGAGGGCCTTCGCCTGATTGACCTAGCGCTGGGTCTCGGCGACCCTGAAGAGACGATCGAGGCGCATGTTGTACCATGGCACATCGTGAAGCCCGACGTTCAAGGTAAATGTAACGCAATCGCGAATGGATTCATGAAAACGTGGCCCGGCTTCATCACAACAGCCAACGTTGGCGAAGGTGAACGAAACTGGAACCCATCCTCACGCATCAGGTACTGCCACCGGTCAGTGCCAGAGTTTTTCAGTGAGCGCTATGCATCACTTCTGCGTACAGCCACCCTCAACCTGTCCTTCCAGTTCTGCCCGCGTATCGCTCACCTCAAGGCGGCTGTACACCAGCTCAAGGTGCTGCCGAAGCCACTCTTAGATGAGCCCTTGCGGGTGCTGTGGGCGATTGCGACGACGGCCTTGATGGCAGCGAACCGTATTGATACAGGCAATCCGTTTAGCCCTGGCGGCGCGGGCGATTTAGATGTTCTCTACGCCCTCGATACGCACAAGTACCACGCTCTCCTGGTGGAGCTGGACCGCACCATGGAGCACCACCATAAGATCCTTCAGCAAGACGCAGAGAATAATTATCTCCAGACAGTCCTCCAGGACCACCGCGGAACTGTAATAATCCACGACCGCGGGCGAGACTCGCGTCTGAAGGCGGCTATGCACTGGTCCAACTTCCACAGCGACCCAGCATACGCGCATCCTCGCAGCTGGAACGACTCGTTCCTCTCTCTTACAATAGAATTTGGACTGCACAACTACGTCAAGTCTCGACTCGGCAGTGGTAATAGCAGCAAGGTTCTTAAGGCCAAGAAGGGCCGACCACTGCTCGACTATGCGTTACGACCCTCGTTGCCGCTACATGTTGCGCCACACACACTCGTCGCGCCAGATGTCGTTAAGACGCTACTCGACCATGGAGCGCGTCCAAACGAAAAGTTCGAGGGGCGGACGTGCTGGGAGGGCGCGCTGCAGTGGCAGTACGATGTGTTCGCCGTGGGTGAAGGGCGAGCGGTCTTTGAGATGGGCGGGACAACGGAGGACGCTCGGCGAGTGGCAGATTCGCGAGTTGAAGTGTTCACGATGCTGCTCGATAAGGGCGCCGATGTGCTCGCGTCTATAGTAACAGCTAAGGGGAACAAGATTTCCGCAAGACGGGTGTTGGAGGTTTCTCTGAAGGGTTGGGTGACGAATGAAGACATCGTCCAGGCCCTTTTGGAGAGATTTCCAGAGGATAAGACCGACAGGTTGGGGTCGTTTAGGGTGTTCGGTGACTGAATAACTTGTCGCCGTGTCGAGAGCCGCGCAAAAGGTACTGTAATCAGAGAATTGTTAACAGCGGGCACAGAAGGAAGCAATCAAGACCAGCTTCTCGGGTCAGACCGGTAGTAAGTTGTTAAAAAAACGACGGAGCTACGCGCAAAGGTTCAAGGCACTACCTATGTAACGGAGCGCAGAACTTAGCACACCCTTGACAGAACTATGCCAGATGGGAACCTCTCTTTCCAACGATTGGGCCAAGTTATGAAAGCAGCTTCAACCTGTGTGTTCAACTGAACACACTACGTAGACGGCAATGTATTGGTAATGAAAAGTGGCAGGCCTTCCATGTAACGGTGCACCTTATCCGTCACGCCACAGGGCAAAAGATTGGGCTATAATCACTAAGGTAGCGATCATAGTGGTGCTTCAGCTGCCTTATAGAGCCTCTATCGCTGTTACAGGGGACCAGGCCGTAACACGATGCTCCCTCTCAGTGGCTTAAGTCCCTGAAGCCTACTGGAGTAAATCCGTTACAGGGGGAACCAAGCCCTGTACGGCACGGCGCAGCTGCCAACCCCCGGCGCAAGCCCCGCACACGCCCTATGTGCATTAGGCAAGCCCGTGAGCAACTATACCAAGGTCAGGAATCGAACCTGCAACCCTCGGGTCACCCGCTTGATAGTGATTATCGTGTAACGGTGCACCTTATCCGTCACGCCACA
>JAADYS010001528.1:0-17624 GCA_012931995.1 Fusarium albosuccineum
TTTTAGTAGGTATCTAGGCGACTTCCTTAACAGCAGTTGCTAAGGAAGTGATATATAGGAGGGAAGTGCCTATTGCATTGGAGCTCGCTCCATTACCAAAGGTCTAGGGTATGTGCCGCTTGACAACTGGAATAGAATATTGCACCAATCGATAGAGGAAAATGAGGCCAATCTGTACCCTGGTCTGCATGGGTGCTCCAGGTAGCAAGAGTAAGGTTCTAAGAAGTTTCTATCAGATGAAATAATGTTTGGCGGTTTTGTCCGGTCGTGACTCTAAAAAGCTGGAAGTGTTGACGAGAACTTACGTAGATACATGCCTCGTCGCCAAATGTCGTCGGACATTGGACGCTGAGTTTACATGCAACTTAAACCTCATGACAGGAGCTATTCCAGAGCAAAGGAAAGCTTAGATGCCGAACCCGAGACTCAAACAAACAAGAGATGGAAAACAATATTGTTGTCTGTCTCTGGGGTGGGGTTCAGCGTCGGGGAAATGGTTAGTAAGCCATCGGGAGCGGAATAAAATCACGTGGTCGGCGATACGATCTCAAGATTCCATTCAACTGCAAACGCTCGGAATATTTGAATAAATTCTCCAAATTTCTGTCTATGTGCTCGTCTCAAGAGAGAATCAATCCTGCGCTTTTTCTGTTTTTTTTTTTTGGTGTTGTTCCTTGCTGCAACATCACATGATCATTGGTGTTCCCCTAGCGACTACGCTAAACGGCTTTCGGCGAGATGACAACACCCCACAACAACCAACATTTGACGTTAGCATCCCCCATTTCCTTCGATAGCGAGACTATTGTACAGGATATCTTTACCACCGGAGTCTTCTGCTTGCCGTATATCAAGACTCTAGTATCCAAACCTTAGATTAATGGTTTAATATCAGTCAAACATGGGACTATCCCGTGACCGCATCAATCTCTGGCTAGAGGCCGTCAGACAAGAACTTGAACAACCCTCGAGCAACCTCCCTGAAGCTGCACTTGGCAGCCGGCGGAACTCGGCTGAAAGCAGAAAAGAGTCGCACATCATCACTGTCTTACCCTCTCCACCTACGTCGTTAAAGCGACCTCTAGATAATCACAGCACACTGGAAATAGCACAACAATAGACACCCAAGAAGCGCAAACGAGACAAAGATGCCTCGTCTATTGTTGAAGATAAAGCGGCCGGCCGGGATAATACCCCGAGAGCAAATCCTCCTGCTTCTGTTCTAGGCTCAGACGTACCGTCATTATCATCGCAGTCCAGCAGTGTTGTATCTAGGCAATCATCACCGTCTCGGTTAATAGACCAACTGCGACTTCATCCTAAAGGCGGTAAAATTAAGACCATGAACATAAATGATGAAAACATGCCTCTTTCCCTCGCCGAGTTTGTACTTGACATGCAGCGTGTTGTCAAGTATAAGGTCGTGCCCGCTCATCTAGAGGTAAGCTCAACATACTTATTATAAAACCATGCATCCCTGACCGTTATTCTCTCTAGGAAGACATATCTCGTCGGAAACGGAGTATTCGTTCTCTCCTAGAGTTTGATCAAGATATCTATACCTCACCAAGCGTTGGAGCTCAAGCTCCGTCGCCGATAGATACTTGTACATTAGACGATATTCTGCAAATCGTCAAAACAGCAAAAGATACATCCAACTTGAAACAAGACGAAGCAGGTTGGAATAATCTTGTTCATACGCCGATACTCCAACTGGCTCTTCACGGACGTCATGCATGGGGTCAAGGGCTGGTTGGGTTCTGCCCTTGGTTTGTCAATTCAATCTCCATTTTACCATTGTATTTTAGCTAATGTTCCTGTTCTGCTAGCATGTCAGCCGGAATCCTTCCACAATACCGCATCCAAAATCTACCAGGGAAAAAGGTTGATTATACGTTGGTCATTGACCCCAAACTCGATCCAGAGTCCAAAGCAGCGGTTGATACGCTATAGACGGCTAGGAAAACTATCAATCACATAGATTTCACCCTACTACAAAAACTTCCCGTCGCAATTAGTATCAAAATAAAACACACCAATTAGAATCTAGATAAGGCCAACCTACAAATAAATATCTAGCAGGCGGCACAATAGAGGCTATTAGAAGAACTAGCTAGGGCAACTACCTTAGAAGAACTAGAATTCCTGCCTAGTATTCTTATACAGGGCCATAAGTAGGAGTTTATGGCCTCTAGCTATCAGGATAGTAGAACGGTATATCCTTAGCCTATCACTCATATATTATATAACTAACCCTAAACCTCTTAGATTCTTTAGACGGAGCGAACATTAGGCTCAACATAGTCAGAGATAGGCGTCTTCTAGATCCTAGCGGGTATATTAAGGTTAAGGTAATAGGCACTTAAGATCTTTTAGCCCTAGTATAAATTATACGTACTAAAACTTAGTGCTAGAGCTAAACGAAATACCGCTAGTATAGGGGCCTAGGCAGTAATAGGCGAGCGGATATCACTATAATAAGGAATAATCATAAAATATTTTTGCAATAATAATAAATATACGGTTTCATACTAAGAATTATGACACGGCTGCACTAATACCAACCTTAAAGAGCTTGAGCCCAGTCTCCAAACAAATAAGGCCAACAGTCGTTTTAGCTGCCGTAGCAACAGTATTAACATGCTTGACTGTATTGATAACCCCAGACTGGGCCGAAGGTGCCTCGATCAGCTGCGCTAGACAACGTCTTCCTCTGGCCCACTTCATCGACAGTCCTGCGGTTTACTCGCGATGTGACCAAGACGGTATCGATGATATTTTGGCCATCGAAAGCATTACAAAATTGTCGAAAGTGATATTAAATTATCAAGTTTGAAACTAGATACTTTCATCTTGCGACTGGCGCAGTCCGCTGCGGCGCTATAAAAACCAATGAACGCTTGTTATCGTTTATTGTGGAACTCCTGTCCTTGATGGGATACAAGCGCAAAATAGAGCAAGTCACTGGAAATTTGCGCCCGCATATGACTACGGCCACTGTGGTCTCATGCAACGGATTGCTGAGAATAATGAAGTACCTGCTTCAAGACGAGGCTAGTCTAATGTTGGAGATGCAAGCGAGGTCGTGCATTTGCATGAATGCTTCGATACCTGCGACGGGATCGAGATACGCCAGGCACTCTTGTCCTGTTATGGCGTTGAGATCAGATGGGCGGTGGAAAATCTTACCTAGAGCCCTACACAATTACACCGCCGTAAGAACGAGAGCCCGGAATACACAATGGCCCGCGAGAATCGTTTCCTGGATCAGTGCAAGAAATGGGAAGTTCTCGCTGTCATGACTAAGTGGAGCGTACGAGGCGGCTTCCAGCGTGGTAGGTTGAATTAATGACTGCATCAGACCAGGTGAGTGGCAAATCTTGGAAACTCATTCTAGCTCCAAAACTATCGAGGCTCTAGTAGATGACTGTCCCCGTGAATAATCATGGGTACATGTAATAAGCGACCTGAGGTTTGATCAGCTTCATCACTAGGAGTATTCAAAGGCTTGGAGCAACGCGGCCACAGGGCCCTGAACAGAAGCATGCACAACTCAGGAACTCTGTTTAAGCCTCAAGCCCTGAGCAGGGTCAACTCGTATCGGATATCCGGCTGCCACACTGGTTGCTGCTGTTGGCGACGAGTTGGGATTGACGAGATTGGCGAGATTGACGAGTTTGGCAACTGTGTTCTTTGTTNNAAGAAAAGCTAAATCAGAAGACGAGATTGGCGAGATGGCGAGACCATGAGAATTAATAACCTGGAGAGTTGATTGGCGAGTGGGCAATACGTTTTGGCAAGAATTACTAAAGCTGGAGAGTTTGGGTTGGCGAGCCTGTCGAGAAAATGAGAATAAGTTGGCGAGAGAGACTGGCGAGACTGGCGAGACTGGCGGGAATCAATAAGTGGCGAGGGACTTGGCGAGATTTAGTGAGCTGGCAAGTTAGCGAGTTCGAGCTGGCGAGAAATGAGATCATCTTTGATGTACCAACCTTGGAAGGACCAAAAGAATTATGATTAGGGTCTCTGCAGTCCCCAACCGCAGCGGACTACAATAGTCGTTAGTGGTCTTTAGTGATTTGCATGGCCTTCACCAATAAATAGCTATAAGTCGTCGCTGTTCTTAACCTGCGACACGCGATCCCGACCCTGACTTGTGGATGCAGCATATCGCTGGAGCTAGAACAAGTCCTTGGTTATTCTTGCAGGGTGTCAAGGACTCTCGCGATGCCGCCCCTGCTGTTCGACTAGGATCAATGATGATAACCAAAGCTGGAGGCCTTCAACCAGGCTAGCCCAACGGCACAGCGGCAAGTTTATGTCTTGACTACCGGCGAGCTGCGGGACTTTGCAAAGAAGTCATGCATTGGCAAGACAACACTTCCTTCCAGCTCGTACCTTGCAATTCAAACTCACGAGCCGAGCTTGTCATGGCCGGTAGGTCCATCGTCTAAGTAGTCGCTCATATGTACGTTATAAAAGCTTTGAGCAAATAGTCTGAACGCTGTCTGGCAGCAAATGGCTCGGGTCGACCATGGGCCGACAAAGTATCCGAACCTGTTGTTTTTCGTGTTCGTCTCATACCTCGTATGCATCACGGTATAAAACAAGGCAGTTCGGATCCACATTAGACATCTTACATTGGCTCGGCAGCGCAGTCTAGTGCCAAAGCTAGTGCGTAGCTCGTCTTGGCCCATGGCTTGGTAACTTCGAGTACTCAGGAACTATAGCGTGCTAGAGCCATTATGGAAGGGCCTATGATGCGTTGAGATGTCATTCCGCCTTGTCTCGGAGCCTTCTCAGAGGCGCAAACGCTCTGTCATCAACCTGGAGATCTGTCTCATTTGGACAGAGTTGGTCATGTGGATGCCATGCCCTCCCCCAGCAACCACTCGTACGTTGGTCCCAAGCCGACATCTGGCACCTCATTTGGAACCCATCTGCATTAGGTCTCACACAAAGGCCAGAATTGAAGCTAGGTTGACGTTATGTTGGGAGTCGGGTGGAAATGTGACCGCCGACAACCTTGTGACTGCGGGAGAGCAAGACAGATGGGCGACATGGGAACCAGATTGGCGAAAAGAGAGAGACTCGGTCAATGTAAGGTTGAGAACCACTCACATACTACATTCGCCACATTTACGGACTCTCGCCAACGTCAGGCACCCTCGCCAATTGTCTCGCCAACCAACCACATACAGACTTGTCCTCACGAGCAGGGTCGCACTTAGCACCAGCCTTTTGGCACCGGTCGTATTTTGAGCCTCACAGGCTCTCAAGCAGGCCTTGACAGGAGCCCGCATCTTTGAGCTCCAATTCCAGGACATGTAGGAGATGCAGATCGCCTCGCCTCACTGCCTGATGAAGGTCCCTGTATCGTTGTGGCAGAAAAGCATCAAGCTCAAAGCTGTCATCGAGCGAGACTCAAGACGACGAGAGTTGTATGATTGACTGGGCATACTTTAACTACTATGCTCTCCCCAGGGGATAGCCTCCACTGCCCAGCGTGCTAGGTGATGCTGTAGCGGATCGCGGCTGACGTGGTTGGCGAGGCGAAACCTCGCTAACTTGACCTGCCAATTCTCGACAACTCTCGCCAACTTGCACCAATTTGCACCCCAGAAGAGGGAATCGCACTGTTGGTGACGGCGGTAGCCATGACTAGGTTCACTTGTGTATTAATTGGCCAACAACTCCTCTGGTCGAAGGCAGAGATGCCAAACACAAGACCAAAGAACACAGTTCTTACTCTTCAGCACTACTCAATAATCACTGGTCATTTCCATGGTGGATATCGTCGATGGGTTAAAACTCATGTTTTCCATTTACAGGGCACTGTATGCTCGTCGCGTGCCATGTTTTGAATGGTTGTTTGAGACAATAGGCGACTCTTCACCAACATCCTCGATGTCTGGTGGAATGAAATGCGAGGAATTGGTTTCAAAACTCCCTTCACAGGAATAAGTAAACATTTGCTTACGAACTAAACCCATGCAACCACCCTCAAGCAATAGAAGACTCAATACAACATTGTCGTAACGAGTGCTTTACCGACTTTTTTTTACTCACACACCTATTGTTCTCATTATCTCAGGAACACGTCTATTTGTTATTTACTCGGCAACGCATTCTAGTAGGCACCCACCATGAGCTGAGGAGATTGATAGATGCTACGCGCTGGCCGTCCAATACCGTCGGAAGGGCCCATGTCCGACAACTCCTTGCCACGTTTTGCAACCCATGTACAGCGCCCTATCCGATCGCTGAGCCAAAAGACAGAAACAAATTCGACATCATTAAGCAGTTCCAGGATGCTCCATCCTCCATTGTGCAAAACTGTCCACGATAGTGACCCACGACATCAAAGCACGTAGGTCATGTGAGACTCAGAGCAATTGCAACAAGTTCAAGAATGCCATATCAATATTCAGAGGCCCGTAAAATAAATGACATTACTTTGCAGTTCGTCTGGCACGACTTTCTGAAATTGCTTAGACTCTCGCGCGCCAATTCTGTGCACCCAAAGATCGGAAATGTTGTTTAGATGCAGTCCACGGGTCTCGAAATAGAATCCATCAATTCATTTGCTAATTCATTCACAACAG
Organism: Fusarium albosuccineum; assembly: GCA_012931995.1. Classification (NCBI taxonomy): domain Eukaryota; kingdom Fungi; phylum Ascomycota; class Sordariomycetes; order Hypocreales; family Nectriaceae; genus Fusarium; species Fusarium albosuccineum. The sequence goes on from JAADYS010001528.1 coordinate 6,606, forward strand.
AACGGTATTCCCTTCGCTTTTAATAATATGAGGATGCTATGATGACGGGGTAAGTGGCCGTGATCGTCATGGCGTTCACGTTGAACCAAGACCTGAGATGCAATGTCTGTGTAGACGTCAGAATTAGCTCTGTATGGAGCAACTGAGTCCAAAGCCAATATGTTAGGCCAAATAGTAAATCAAGCCATCTCATGTAGTAGACTCTGTTCGCCTTACGAGCGAGTAGGTGGTTAAGTAAGAGATGCCGCAAACGCCTCATCTTTTCCTCGACTTCATCGTGTTTGGTAGCGCCGGATTGAATGGTCGAAAGCTGGGGTGTCTGCCCATGATGAAGTTGGTACTCACCTCAGACAAAACAAGGAATACCTCACATACAATTGAAGCTGTCTACGGGTCACTCGTGATTTCCGAAACTGCAGGCTCTTTCAGATGAGGGGAGTTAATTCTTGGAACATGTCTCTTTGGCCAATTCAGATAGCGACCATTTCTGAAGATTATTGGTGTAGTAGCTGCCTCATGGTGAGCCAGCTGTGGTTATTGTATATTTAGTAACTGAATTGGAAAATCAGGTTCAAATAGGTAGACCCGGACCTACTAGGAAACCTTTTGCTACAGGATGGATTCTTTGGCACAGCGCAAGGAGTATTTACTGGCATGCTAATAGTCGTCAGATGTAGAGTGAGTTGGTAGTTTGAGCCCAAACGGCCGACCTGGATATATCTTATATAAATAAGACATTGCTGACGAAGTAGGTAGTTCTACAATTGAATATTGACGAGAGTGTGTGAGCCGACTTTGCTGGCTCCTAATTTTGTGCTGACTAGATCCCACTTGGTTGGAGGCGTGTCTGGTCCTGAACTCTTTTAGATGGCCTCACGAACTCAAATTATGGTAGAATAAGTGGCATCGGGGTGTAGCCCCCGCGGCATTGATATTCCTCGGTTCGAGACTGCATCGCTTGCATCAGGTGTCATCGTCACGGTCAACTGTCTTACCCCCAGCTGCCTCAGGAACTGCACTGGTGATGACTCCACTCTGCGATTGATCTTGATTAGCCCGATTGATCGAAAGTGCCTTACGGGTCTGGCTGCTTCGCCTTAGCACGCCAGACTCCATGCCTCTCCTAGCCCTTGGTAAGACACTCACCACACTTCCGGTAGCCGAATCAACCTCGCTACCCCGTGTGTTTTTCACATCTTAGATCGGCCAGCCAGCCTAGCTATTCTACGGACAGAAGTTCTTTCACCCTCTCAGGATACACTGAGTGTACATGGCTAAGTGTAAGCGGTTCCCTTCTATCAACCAACCGGCCGGTCCTCGCGTCATGGCCCAGCACGGCAACGACTGCCCCCGTCTGACATTAGAACCGCATACCACAAGTTATCTTGCCATATGCACGCAACACTTGCGATTTTAGCTTCAACGTTAGTGCCTCAGTTACCAAGAACATCCACGCAAGCGGGAAATGTGCAGGTGTACTCTACAGCATCGTAAACCCTGTTTGCTGTTTCATTTCGGGTTGAGTGACGGGAGCCACATCAACCATCAGCCGGTGCTTGGAGTGACTGTTGATCGGGCTCGATTGCTACTTGTGATTACTGCCCGTGGCTGTCGTCTCTTCGTCGTTGCTACGGAAAGGGGTTGTTTCTAGAACCAATCACTGCAAGCCAAGAGCTTTCACTGTCATCATGATAGCCTAGATCCAACTTCTACCACGTATGGCCGCGAGCTGAATCAACCTCTCTCTATTAGTAGTTTCTCCATGTCTCTATTGCCCTAATTGTCAATTTATCAACCACAGGACTGCTCGATCAACCATCGAGTGCATTAGGAACCAATACACCAATCGGCAACGTCGTGTCAAGAAAAACAACCGCATGTAAGCGTAACAATGCCCATTTGGGTCTCCGTGCAGGTCTGGCCTTGTCACGGCTCAAAGCGGGACAGGAAAGCATTCAGGGCAATGCTTGGCTTGCAGTGAGGTACTCGATGATACTGTGATTATCTAGCATTTTGCCAATAGTTGTGTGGAACTTGGCTTGAATTACGTTGACATTAGCGCAGACATCAAGGGCCAAATCCTTAGCGTCGTATCTGGTGGACGCCCCATAAATATCTTCAGCTCTCTTACGTTGGTCTAGGTAGAGGCGAAGGTGGTCAAATGCTGCCTCTCGCTTAGAAATGAGCTGGGAAACCTCCGCCTAAGCTGTATCCTCCTCAACCAGTTGAGTGCGGCCCTGATCTTTCTGGGTCTCGTCTTGGGCTGCAATGGCAGGGTTCGTGAGAGGCGGTACTCAAGCCTTGGGGTGCTCTTTGACGGCTGGCTTCTGCTTGGGCGCAGGAATAGGGGCAAAGGATTGGGCGAGAGTCGCAAGACGCTAGCTTCTGCACTTTGCTAGTAGCTGGTCAGATGGCTCGCGCATCAGGCTCGCCTGACGTGTCACGATCAAGGCGGAGGAAGGCGATTTCTGTCATGCTGTCGCTAACGAAGTGGGGGATCAGAAGTCGCACGGCCGCGTTGTCCAGCGCTTAATGGTGTCAAAGTTACGTTTCTTGTGCCCGAAAGTCAGAGTATCGCAGCAACAGTCACAGATACGGCTGGAAACTCAACCAGGCTCTGGATCAAGCCTAGGCCACAAGACATTGCGCATCTCAAGCCCGCCCAGAACAATTGTCGCCAAGGCAGCACGCCGCGATGCGAGTTTGCCAACAACTGATTAGTTGCGAGCCATCGCGTGGGCGTGTAGCACGTCAAGCGACAAGGACTGGTTTAGAGAAACATCGGGCTCTCAATTTATTAGTCGTTTCCTCATGACTCGTCGTCATTGAACTAAATGGCAGTGCCATGCCAGTCAAGCACGGCACTTGTAGTATAGCAACAAGCGAAATTATACGCAACTTGCAAATCCAGGCGGGCGAGGCCACCAGTCCAACAACTAGGCGGGCTTGGCTTCACCAGCGACAAGACGAGCAGACATCAGAACATTGATGGAAAGAAGATTGAAGCAAGAGGACTCGGCTGCAACCCCCAATACACCTTGATCACTTGAGTAAAGCCAGCCAGGATACACTGCGGGCTGGATCAATATCCAAGCAATGGGACAGGGACAGAACAAGACAAAAGGGTTGAAGCGACCCTATTTGGGCGGATCCCTCTAAATACTTGGCCTTGACTCCGATTTTGTTAGTGTGATTAGCTCAGTATGAATAAAACAACAGCAATAATGCCTGCCGAGACAGGGCTCCTTGAGACACCCAGACAACAAGACAAGAAAGCTTTAACACTGAATCCCCGGCATGTCTACATAGAGCAGCACACGCTTCCTCTGCTCGAGAACGTAGCAGTATAGCAGGTCCAGCGTCCGGATCATGACGGGGCTCTCGGCGGCCATCCACTGGAGCTGGGCCACCCGGTCTGTCGGGGCCAGCATGTCCGGGTCCCGTCGGGTCATGGGTGAAGGGGGGTGAAGCCACCGCTGACGTCGCCCTTGGTGAGGTGGTTGACGTGCTCGACACCAACAACGGGGCTATCGATCTGCTTGATCACCTTGGGCATGACGGAGCTGCCCTCGTCCTCTCTCAACTTGCCGAGAGCAGCCTGCAGGTCAGAGGGCGTCCCGTGGAGAAGAGGATTTTCGGGCTCTAGGATAGGCTCGTTGCGGTTGTCAAAGGTGACAAGGACTCTCGTGCGGTGGGCGTTGATGTTGACGCTGGCCTCGGACAAGTGAGTCTCGTTGTCTCCGGCCTCGGCTCCGGGTCCGGAGTCCGTGCCGGGGGCTGGTGAGTTGCCATCGAAAAGCGGCTTCAGCGGCGGTATTTCTTGGTCCTGATACAGGCGAATATCCGGGTATGCCGTGAGGCCATGGGTAGAACAGATATCATCGAGGTCCTGGTCTTGCCGGGTTTGAAGAGAACACATGAACTGCTTTAGAGCCATCTACTCTTCAAGCAGGGCCAGCAACTAGTCGAGCTCACCAAGGTGCTGGTTAGAGTACTGAATCACATGATCGAGCTCCCTCTGCTTTTGTATGAAGATATCGAGGGTGCCCGAGTCAACGTTGTTGGTAAAGTGTGTGACGGTTTGCAGCGTCTGCTTCAGGCGGATCACGGGGTCCCCCATGTTGTGCAGGGCCTTGAGATTGTCAATGACCTTTCGATGCGCGACCTTGGACATGGCTGGCAAGACGTCGACTTCCATCTCCTGAGCCCGTTGTCTCAACTTAACCGACGGGTTGTGGGAGCTGAGCGACTATAAGACTTTGGTGTGGAAGTCGAGACCCATCAGAGGCGGTGGCTGGTCCTCGGTATCCTCATCGGCATTCATATGCCGTGATCTGGCCTTTGTCAAAGCCGAGCTGGTTGATGGCTATTTGGTCGACGAACTTGTCACCAGCCGCAGGCTCTTCATCCGGGAAAATAAAGGTCGGATCGTGATATCCTGACCACCTGGTCTTCCCGCTCTTCCGCGGTGCTCGCTCCTGCAGCAAGTTGACTCTGCCATTGCGCCTGTTGGAAAATGCATAGAGTAGGAGAATGGCACGGTTCAGATCTTCCATAGAGAAGCGGCCGCCTACAACCCGAGTTTGATCAGGGCCCTCCAAGATGAGGTATCCATGCCTGTAGTCCTCGAGATTAGGAGAGTATGCGATAGTTTCCTCCCATTCGACCGGAGCAAAGAGGAGGATCTGCATGGCATGCACCAGCATAAATGCAGCTGGCGGAACTTGGTTGGCTTGTCTCTCTGTGTCGTTGGGCCAGACGGCCGGGGTCAGGAGCAGGAGCACAATCAGCGTAGGACAATACTTGACCATCTTGTCAACAAATGTCTTGACCTGGGGGTCTTGATGGTAGAGGCTCATGACATCGATGGGACGGGGAGGGTATCGCCATCCTCAGCTCCTTGGATTCCTTGGACTGCGCTAATGCTGTCAAGTATTGGTTCCCGCATGGAATGGGATTCGGCGTGATTTTCTTCATCTCGTCTGTTGGGATCCAACCATGAGGCTCTTGGTTGCAGACTTCCTGGAGTGACTTGACTGAGAGTCTGCCTTGCATGACTAGTCCACAGGCTGAAGCAATATCTGGAACTGCAAATCAGCAGAAAGAAGATCTAGACAGAAGAGTCAAGAGAACTCACCAACAACGTCGACAAACGACACATAGCTCAGCTCACTGTCAAAGGCGTTGTAGTAGGCAATGGCCTGGGCATCATCGAGGCTGGAAGGGAACTTGAAGGGGGGGTAGATCCCAGGAGGGTAATGAGCCTTGTTCAACACGTCTTGCGCTCGCGACCACCCTCGTTGGATTTGTACCTCTCCGGAACCTCAGAGCTGACACACCTGTAGCTAGCTTTGTCTTGCCACTCGGCGCACTTCTTTGCAGCGTCAAACTCATCAAGCCGGCGAACACTTTGGCACGAAAAGGCCAGATAGGCTCTTCTCTGCGGGTGCTGCTGTCCCTTTGGTCTTCTCCTTGCCCATTTTTGGGGGCATAGTGGAATGTCGATGGGGAATGCTAGGGAGAAGCCAAGTATAGCTTTGGATCCAGCTTCGTGTGCTTCGAGGGTGCAGAAGAAGATATGGACCTGCACACTTGGACCGCGAGAAGAGGCCACGGCGAGATCTGAACATGGCCTGGGCAAACAACAAGCCAGCAGGATAGAACCAGAGCTGAGCTCAGAACCGAACAAGACGATGGGATCTGAATATCGCCTGAGTGAATGGATGGCGGAATGAGTGGTTGAAGACGTGGCGCGACCCACGATTTGAAACGCACTCTAGTGAACAGGTGGCTGAACAGGGCAAAGGTGAAGGTCAAAACAAGATGACAGGATTTGAATCATGCCTGGACGGAAAGGACAGAGAAGAGGGACAAGAGGGAATAGGATCTGAAACCTGCAACGTGGGACGGGCCTTGGTTTTGTACACCAGTCGGCCAAAAGCTGATCCGCAACTCGAGTTGCACAGCAAGGGGAAGTCTTGAGCCCGAAATGGCCAGGTTACACGAGATTCCCTTTTAGCCAGGTCATGATGTAAGGTTGCAGCAACAGCGTGCCAAAGCCGAAGTTTTTCAATCGGGCGAGAGTCAGAAAGTGAATCTGGCTCTGAGGGAGCGTTCAATATCGCGATACAGAAATGGTCCTTGACGGTGTATTACTTGAGGCAGCAAGAAAAGACTGCTAGTAATGAAATGAGTTACCCTCTTAAAGAAGGTGTGGTCCTTGCTGAGAAGGGTGAAAGACTTGATGAGAAGACACAAGAGGCAGACCAATTTACTTTATAGCAGGAGACAATAATTATGCATAGGAAATAAGAGATAAAACAGAAAACCAACGTAAAATACACTCAATCACCCTTGTTTTCCGCTGAATAAGCCATGTTCCCATTAAACTCTCCTGTCCACCACTATCCGCAGCTGACCTTACCCTTTTGTTCGCACCTTTTGCCTCCGTTCCCCTTGTCCTTTCCATTCTTCTTGAGCCCCTTCTCTTGCTTTTCCGTTACAGCTATGATGAGAGTTGAGCGTGTTAGGCCTGGATTGTTCCTTTTCACTGTCTCAGCTGACTCGGTCACCAAGTTGACCACTTTATTGTAGACCTCTGCCTCTGCCTCAGTCGAAAGGACTCGGGACGAAATCGAAATTAGGTACAGGAGATTCCATTCCGAGGGTGTAGGATCGCGGATCTCAGGTAGCGGGAGGAGTCTTTCGCCCTTCTGGGCCGTGAGGAACGGCTGCTCGGGCTGTAAGTGATCACGACCGTCGGGCAGGAGATGGTGTAGGGAGAAGAGAGTTGGAGGTGTAGAAAGGCGGCTGAGTTGGAGACGGTCAGTTGGCGTCAAAATAGAGATTCCTGATGGACGCGTCTTGAAAGTAGTTATCTAGCGAGCGCTGGGAGTTTCCTCTATAATATCTATGTCTTAGCGCTGAAATGCACAATTGAAAGTCACGATGATTAAGTTACCCATGGGAGAAAGGCGCTGCCCAAAGACCGTCTCCGTGTTAATGCCACCGAATCCCATTGGAGAAGAATATGATGATTAAAGCCAGGCCCTAGACGGCGATGTTAATATGCATCAGTGCGATATGGGCTTAGGACTGGGTAGTGAGGATTCTAGATGTGTTACTACCAGACTGTTCAAGTACGTCGTGGGCTTGGTTGGTATTATGCCAGATGGATGGATGATAATGATGAGAAGAGTAGGAAGGATGCTACGTAAAGGGGGGTTCTAGGGAGTTATAGTTATTCACAAGAGCGGTGACTCTGTCTACGAGTGAAGTGAGTTTCTTTGTTTCTTTATGAATAGAGTCTTTACTATGCCATGGGCTTCTGCTGAGTTAGAGGTTCATTTACTTTAGGGAACAAAGAATATCGTGAATGCCCTTACGCTACTTTAGAAACGGAAGAATTCGAGGGTTTATTTGCTAAATAAACTGGGTAACATGCTTTACAGTCTATTAAACATTCCAAGCATGACGCTCGGTCACGCGCCCGTTGATTTAAATCAAAGGGGAGCGGTACCTAGAGAGTTCTAGCGTAGTAAGTCTTGCTAGGGCTAAACGACATGCAAAAACAAGGAAGCAGGCATCTAGACTTTGTGGTACCCAAGATCTGCCGTGACCATGACGTATCCCGCAGAAATAACCAGCTCGCCGCTGGTTATTCTGGGCTGTGGGTTTCTAGTGCGACATGGCATCAAAGAGAACGAGTCACACGAAGATAACAAACGTGTACATTCTCACCTGAGACAAACCAAACATCAACACCACAACTCACCATTCTCCAGCCCGAGTGTACATCAATGGAGTCCAAGCGCGACCTGACACGCATCTACCTGCGCAGACGAGCCTTTCGTCATCTAAATGAGCAGACTAGAGATGTCCAAGACCCCCGAAGACCTCAAATTGACTCTCCACTGCCACGGAGCATGGTTTGTTGCCTCGAATACAACACCTAGCAGGACTTTCTCTCCGTGCGTATGACCACGTTCGCCAGCCAGTAGAGCGGGGCTACTTTCGCTTAGAGTGCCAGGCCAGCAGGGAGCAGACAGCCAACAGTAATTAGCACTGGCTGCCTCTTCACTGACGTGCCCACCAAGCTCGACAGCTGTTGCGTCTTGCAGGGGCGTAGCCGGATGATGGCCCTTAGGGACCTGTTGCTGCAGAGAACAGCCATCTGTGAAAGGTAAATAAGACGAAACATGGCACGGCAGACGAGAGAGTCAAAGTGAGTGCCCTTCCTGAGCACAGCGAAGCCAATGCTTGTCGTGTATTGATATAGAAGCTACCCAGTCTTTTATTCGCAGGGACGGACAATACCAGCGAGAGGAACAGACTAGTAGAGACGAATAGAGGCAAACAGACGAACAGATAATACGAGAGGAAGGGGAGCAACAGTAGAGACATGATAACGCAGTTAACGGGAACTTTCCCATAGCTCAAGATACCGAAGCCAATGCGAGTAGACAAAACCGAGCCCCGACATTAATTCTTAACATCAACAACTTTCCAAGGACGATTCCAACGCCAGGAACCCTTCTCCCAGGCACCATGAGGGAAGACCGTGGTGAGTCAACCCTTCTCATTTCTCCTAGAGAAGGATTAGTTGGTTAATTCTTATCTGATCCAGTCTCGTTGTGACTCCTCTATCATCTGCCTTCATGTGCAGCGCGGACCGCTTAGGCGGTCTGCCAGTCATCTGCGGTCCATGGGGAGCAGGCCCTGAATCTATTGCATCGTCAACTGGCCAGTGTCTCTCCCTATATATGCAGAGCCCGTCACTTATCTGTCGTCAAACTGCCTGGGTTTGCGCAGACCTCGCGCCTCTGGGACTAATAACTATGACACATCAGAGGGCTCATCCGACTATGAGACGCCTCAACCCTACCCTTAGTGTCTTATAGGTATGTGGCGGCAATGTTCGCTTTTACCTTGAGCCTCTATCCAGTGACCTGGCTGATCTGCACCGCCTGGCCCTTGTCCGCTTCAAGGCTAACGACAAGATGGAATCAGCAATCTCAGAGCTGCGTGCCGCTCGTTTTATTCACGTCTTATTGAGGTTGTCACTCTCGATAGCTCTATATATGACCTTCAAGACTCCAGCATCTCCTGGCGCGGCACTGTGTAGGGTCTAGAGTTGAGACACGCCGCCTGGGGCTAGCAGGCGCAGAAGGCCGGCGTATAGCTACCGCGTACTTTGGGGGAGAGTATGCGCAATCGAACACTTCTACACCATCCAGCTATCTAAAGAGGCCTTTTGTTCTCGAGAAGGGAAAGGAGAGGCTTGAGAGTCCAGGCAGCACTTTGGCAGCTGGATACCGCTACACCAAAGGCCCAAAGGCGGATATCTGTTCCCGCGTGGTCCAAGGGACGTGGATAGGGTCTTAAACACGTTGTCTGACCCCGACGAACCAAATGAGACTACAAGATGACCCAGTGGTTGAGGGTTGCAACGGCTCTAAGCAGTGATGACCTTCGACCAATCTTCCCACCGCCTGGAGAGGACGACATATCGGGCTCGGTACAAGGGCCAGCTCATCTGGATGCTCGAATTTCATCACCACAAAACTAGAGCTCTGAATATCACCCACGACCCTGGTCGAGGACGGGCGGTGTACTAGACAAGAAGATCAAGAAGAGTGGCTGACAGAGCGAAAGAGTCCTCGGGACAAGATAGAGGAGCATCACTGGGATCTCGCCATTCTTAGGAAGACGGCTCACAACTTAGCCGAGTACATGTTGAGGGCCTTTTCTGCTAACCAAAACGAGACAAGTATTTTTCTAGAGCAGCTGGCCTGCGTCTACCCCGATCGCGACTGGGGTCTCACAGCGTTGCAGTACGACATATCACGAGCCGGCTCGGGGCACGCTCCGACAAAGATGCATACAGGGTCTATCATCCCATCATATGGCATTCGCTCCGAATCTGCATCTAAGGCCTGGAAACCTGCTCTTCACAGCTCATCTCCCGTATCTACCAAGAGACCTTCGCTGTTGGATATCCTTCAGGAACTAGACCACACAACATGGCCCTAGGCATTCTTCTTCAGTGGCCATGGTACCTTGTGAGACAACTGCAATTCGTCAACGCGCATCCATTACCCAATGTGGTGGGATCCCAGCACAGAAGCCTCGAATGTTTTGACCTGTCGCTGTGAGACAGGCTTTGCCCTGGCCAATCAAGGGGACCCTCTGGTACGGACACTGCCAGCGTCATCATCTCATTGGCTTAGAGCACGTCCCTTAGGTGGCTTGTAAATGCACTGCTGTTAGTGGCTTCCAGTGCAACTGTCCCCCATGCCCTACAATCCAACAGAATCAACGAGATGACGCAAGCCCTTGGACAGATACATAATATGAGATGCAAGCACTCGACCACCTTTATCCCTCCTCTCCACAGTGGCGCTCTGTGTGAGATCCCGAGTGCGTGACATTGTGCCTGCTTTCTAGAGTTACCGACGGATCTGCCTCATGTGTCCCCAGCCAGCCTGGGCAAGCATTCAGAGTGACGCATGGTTTACAGGCACACTAGGTGACATCTGCTTGTTGATTCTCCTGGTTCCAGGTCTAATTTGGTGTGCTACATGTTTTCCATTTGTTCTCCTGCACGAGATTGGAAAACACCTCCATCGCTCCGAACTGCGTGTTGCCACCGCCTGATAACAGGTCTAACTAATGGGCATTTTGCCGCAAGACAACAGCACCAGCACCACAAAGGACTCTTGGACGGATTTGACGTGCTCCAAGTCATGTTTCCAATTGCTTCTCGCAAGAAATTTCCAGACCTAGTGTTGATGCTTCGTGGCCGACTTTCGCATGATGAGCTAGTACTGGAGTCTTGATTGTGCAGCAACTGCAACTTGGTCAGACTGTTGGAAAGACTTGTAAATAAAAGGCGTCCGTGTTCTACAACTTAATACTCTGCTCTCATCGGCAAATAAAGGAATCAGGCACGACTCCATTAGTCTTTGTGTTATTTTTTAGTTGTATTGCGTGTATATATGTGTATATATATATTATATT
>JAADYS010001529.1:0-19387 GCA_012931995.1 Fusarium albosuccineum
GTATGACGCAGGCCACCCGCCCCAGCTGCCATGCTTGAATGACAATCCTAGCACACGCACTAGGAGAACGACGGTCAGTTCTGATGAGGAACCTAACCCGTACCCCGGCGCGCCTGATGCTGATTCGGCGCTTGCTGTAATTCCACAGTTTGCGGCCATCATGTTGGTGTCAAAACGCCCATGCTTCTTTATTGCCTTGTGCCTACCAGGCCCACTCCCAGATCCATGGCGAGGTGATCTTGTTAGCTAGGCTCGATTTTATCCTTCAAGCCATCGATTGCCCCATGTTTCGTTGCTCCCTTGAACCCCCCCTGGGGGACTGTTACCTCCACTCCACGATACATAACCCAAGCTGAGCCCTTCCCATATCCCCCAAGACTGCCATATACACGACAAATTTATAAACCGACTTTCCAACCACTACCGACTTTTCAATCCGTCAACAGTTCAACCATCTATTGGAACATCGTTCCGATTCTTTACATCTCGCACCTCGACCGCTTTGGAAACAGCAAGATGATGCACCCACTCTTCGGTGTGCAGCCCGCAGGCTCCCTCCCTGTGGCATATCCTCACGATGCTATGCTTGACGACCACACCCGACAAATGGCTTGCTCCCAAGCTTCGCGGAGATTCTCGCGAGGTTCCAACGGACAACGTTCTGGGGGTTCCATGAGGGTAGTCAAGCCCACCAGTGCCAACAACAGCCCCCGTTCATCTGGTGTCATGGCTCGCCGAAAGACCCTCATGAACGATGGCAACTCGCAACGCCGACGACAGCAGGCGCTGGACCAGCTTTCATTGTTTTATGAAACCGAGCAACAACAACCACCCCCAAGGTCCTCGCGTCCCGTTAGCTGGCATCCTAGTTCATACGGGCAACAACCACATGCCCAAGCCCAGCAGCCCATGTACTCTTTCACTTCGGCCAACATGTATGCGGATCAGCAGGACGTCTGTGCCAACTACCCTCATCTCTCGCCGATGATGACCTCAACCTCTTGTGACACATCTCCCCTGGCCTTCTCGAGCCTGTCACTGCCGTACCAGGCCACCGGCAACATGCCATACTACCCTTATCAGGAGGCAGGTATTGGCCAACAATCACCAGCTGCCTCAGGCGTGGACGCACGCCAGCTTGCCACAGAAACATCTACATCTAACGAGGCAAATCACGACAGCACGGCATATGGCAATGGGTGGGACTGGAACACCTTTATTATGCACGGCTTTAATTCGACAACCCCCCCTACGCCTGAGGCACTGCCTCAGGCCCAGCTTTCTCAACCAGCAGTGTCTGAGGATATCCCATATCAAGCACTTGAAGAGCCTCTGGAGGAAGAGGGAGAGATTCTCGTTGGCATGGGTCTCTACGACACACCCGACAAGTTTGAGGAAGACCCACAGTTGAACAACTATCGATCCACAGTTTCGTCCTTGCTTGGATCGACATTCAGAGGCCACGAACCCCGCGGCAAAGGCTTGAAACTCGAAGAGACATGGGAACCTCCTAAGTCTGATGACGACGATGACGATGACGATGACGATGATGAGGAAGAGGAGACTGATCAAGATGCCGCAAACGATGCGGCTTAGATGAGTTCACGAGGATATCTGAGTGAGCGACAACTCGACTGCTTGAGATTACGATAACGACATGGAATTGTATCATACGGTGTTTTCGGAAAGCAAGGAAAATGGATGTTTGAGGGTTACTAGAAAGGTCGGAAAACGATCAGGACACGGCGCAAGTGAAATTTGCATTTCGGGGGAGCACGGGCATGAGGACAAGCGCTGGATTTTGACTTTATTCTTAGAATCAGGCTAGGATACCCGTGCGAAACAGCACAGAGAGCAAGCGAGGCGCAGCCGGCCGTGCCGTGCTTGGAGCGCAAGCAAACAAATAAACAAACAAACAAATAAAGCAAGAAAGAAATCACAAACGTGACAAGAACTAGATGACTCTTGGCCCGCCCACCTCTCGTGTCTGGACGTCAGAAACCGTTGTCTTGAAGAGGGTGGGAAAAGGTACCACCGGTACAACACGGGAAAAGAGCCGCTTCATTCTAATCCCTGGAAACATGTGGCTTTGGCGGGTCTGTGCTCTGATCCCGGGAGAGTGTGTCTTCTCATTGGTGAGGACCCACATCGGAGCCAGCCCCCCGCCGGTTCCCCAGTCCATTGTGGGGGTCTGCCCCGCTTCCTACATCATCACTGGGAGTGTGGCTGAGCTTCCAGGGGAAGGGGCCGACCCGGCGTTGGTGTGGCTGACGCAGGAAGCCTCAACGTGGCTGGTGAGGCCTCATCCGGGTTGGGGTGACATCGGCAGTTGGCTTGAGGTGCTGTATCAATGATACCGTAATGGGGAGCCCATGGTGTGTAAGTACGATTTAGCTGTAGCCATCGGAGTCAAGGCAAAGTCTTTTCGGTCGACCCAGTGCAACGATTGACGCTTGCGACGAGAATTTGAGCTAGCTGACCAGCGTTTTCGTGCTCTCATTGCGTGGGGCATCTCTAAAGCCGACTTCAACCATCATCCGGGGTGGATACTTGCTGACCAAAGAGAACAAGCGGTATGGGCTCCACCGAGGGGGATGGCGAGCCGCTATCGGAATTGGCTTTTCGACCCCTCCAAGAAAAACTTCTGGCGGGGTAGAATTTCGGGCTCCAAAACACATCATCAACAAAAACACAACAACACAATCACATTCACAATGGCGCAACACTCTGTCTTGATGCTGGGCGCGGGCTTCGTGACCCGTCCCACGCTTGATGTGCTGACAAACTCTTGGAATCCCCGTCACCGTGGCTTGCAGAACCCTCAAGACGGCCAAGAAGCTCTCCGAGGGCGTTAAGCTCGCGACCCCGATCTCGCTTAATATCAACAACGATAAGGCCCTTGACGCCAAGGTGGCTAAGCACGACCTTGTTATTAGCTTGATTCCCTATACTTTCTACGCCGTCGTTATTAAGTCGGCTATCTGTAATAAGAAGAATGTTGTTACTACTAGCTATGTCTCTCCGGCCATAATAGAGCTTAACTAGGAGGCCAAGGAGGCCAGTATCACCGTCATGAACGAGATTAGTGTAAGTTTATAATGAAACACCATAATGAAGAGGAGCCAGTACTGATTTGATGCTTGATAGGTTGACCCCGGTGGTAAGCTTTTATAATGGCACACAATGCCGTCTTGCCTTGGGAACCCATTTACTAATGTGACTCACCTAGTTGACCACCTGTACGCCGTCAAGACGATCGAGGAGGTTCACCAAGAGGGTGGAAAGATCCTGCCATTCCTCTCATACTGCGGTGGTCTTCCCGCCCCCGAGGTCTCTGGCAACCCTCTAGGCTACAAGTTCTCGTGGTCTTCCCGCGGTGTGCTCCTAGCTCTACGAAACGCTGCCAGGTACTACTAGGATGGCTAGATCGTCGATATTACCCCTAAGGACCTGATGGGCACCGCCAAGCCCTACTTTATCTACCCCGGCTTCGCCTTTGTCGCCTACCCCAACCAAGACTCGACTCCTTATAAGGAGCACTATAGTATCCCTGAGGCCGAGACTATTATCTGTGGTACTCTTTGATACTAGGGTTTCCCTTAGTTTATCCGAGTCCTAGTCCAGATTGGCTTCCTTGATGATACTACTTAGGAGGCTCTCTCTTAGCCTATTGCCTGGAACGAGGCTACTAAGATCGTTGTTGGTGCTAAGTCGTCTAGCGCTGCCGACCTTAAGGCTACTATCGTCTCTAAGGCCACCTTTGACTCTCTTGAGGACTAGAAGTGTATCCTAAGCGGTCTCCGATGGATTAGTCTCTTCTTAGATGAGAAGGTCACCCCTTGCGGCAACCCTCTTGATACTCTTTGCGCTACCCTCGAGAAGAAGATGCAGTTCGAGGAGGGTGAGCGTAACCTTGTCATGCTCTAGCACAAGTTCGAGATTGAGCATAAGGATGGCTCCCGCGAGACCTGCACCTCGACTCTCGTCGAGTACGGTGACCCCAAGGGCTACTCGGCCATGGCCAAGCTCGTGGGTGTCTGCGCCGTCGCTGTCAAGCAGGTGCTCAACGGCACCCTGTCCGAGAAGGGTATCTTGGCTCCCATGAACGGCAAGATCAACAACTCTATCCTCAAGGAGCTCAAGGAGGAGTACGGCATCTTCTGCGTCGAGAAGACTGTGTCATAGACGATGCGAATGGACTGGCTGCCAGAGGTTAAAAATGGCTCCGGAAAATGGGAAATGAACACGGTATAAACGGGATAAATAAAATGAACCACAAAATTCGGCACATATTTTATGATGATACCCTGTGAATTTCCACAGCTCTGTGATTATTTTCATGACATCCGTAGTCACCGTTCCTTGGGTCATTGCTGCTGTGGTTGAGATGCTTTGTCCTAGCATCCACTACCGAGCGCTGGAAAATTATTTCATCCTGTCCTTGACAAATTCAGAACCCTCACGCTCTACAGCTCAGAACGCAAAAACACTACGGCTCAACACTTCATTCTTATTCATCGCGGGCGAAGAATAAAACTGTTTCAGAGAGACTGTGGGACACTCTGTTTCAATGGTGCAGTACGTCTTTACGCCGTGGCGCGATCGCTACGAACTTTTGCTCGTTCGCCAACAGCTGTACACGTCGTTTGACGGCATCAGCAACGCCAACGCCCAGGACGCAGAAAAAAAGCCACAATCTTCAGAACATGCCGGAACGAGCCAGCCCCGTCAAATTATTGACGATAAGGAGACACGGAAAAGGCAGCATCAAGCGGTTGCGCGAGTGTCGATGTGGATGCAGCGAGGAAATTGCCCTCATATGGTCGAGTCCACGGCGCTCTTGATGGCGGCAATGCTGAGCGATCGAGAGGCGGCTGCTGGAGAGAACGCGGCGTCGTCGGCATATGCAATCAGGGCAGCTTACTCGGCTGCTTTCAGTCGGTGAGTCTAATTTCAGCTCGCGTTGTAGTGGACTCATCTCACACGGTCTCAGATTTGTGACGGGTCTTCTCGATGGCCACCAGGATAAACAGCGCAAGCAGAGCATGTACTCGATCGCCAAGACCATCGGTTTACCAGCTACATTTGTCGAGCTCAGGCATCAATCTACGCATGAACAGCTGCCCTCGCTGGCGAAGCTGCGGACGGCAGCCAAGAAAGCCCTGCTGTGGATCTGGGACTACTACTGGAGGCACCTGGGCGACGACAGCAGTGACCCGTGTCGGCAGGCAGTTCTACGATATCTACGCGAAGGAGACGAGATGAAGCTGAAGGAGATGGCTGATGAGTTTGAGCGATGGCCGAGAGAACGTGTGTTGAAGACGGTGGAAGAAGTTAGGACCAGC
This sequence comes from Fusarium albosuccineum, assembly GCA_012931995.1. Taxonomy (NCBI): domain Eukaryota; kingdom Fungi; phylum Ascomycota; class Sordariomycetes; order Hypocreales; family Nectriaceae; genus Fusarium; species Fusarium albosuccineum. The sequence goes on from JAADYS010001529.1 coordinate 5,346, forward strand.
CTGCCGGGGAACCAGGTGTTTCTCAAGTGCGCCGAACTATCCCAGCGGTTGGATGGGCTGGATGAACATGGAACATCCACAGAGCCTGATATCGCGGATACAACGATGAAGAATACTGAGTCCGCGGCGGATAGTGGAAGTCAAGGAGAGACTGCAGAGGCCGAGGAAGATTTTGGGTGGTCACAATTTGAGGGCTCCTGGAAGCCCAAGCCCATTGGCATTGTGTGAAGGCATTTTCAACATATAGAATACTACTTGATACCCCAATTGCCAGGATAATATCTGTCAGACCCTGGCAACAACAATGCCATGCCGGTGATGTCCAACTGCCGCGGTCTTTGGATTGGGTTGTCTGTCCCCAGAGGCATCACGTGCCGCTGCCCGCATCGGCAAACGTCATGATGCTGGAGCCATGATGTTTCGCTAATACCGGGGAAAGATTACAAAGCCTCCTCTCCCATTCGGCATCACCCTCTTACATACGCCTTCACTTATCGTCCCTTTTTGCCTACATACCTATCTATGTATAGACTCGCGACCAGGCGACCGTTTCTCAAACAGAAAATTGGATTTCTCTCTTCAGCGGCAAGTCAATTGTTCCCCGCACATTTCCTTTGAAGCTTGATTGCTGAGTTGACCTAGCTCGTCGTATCCCGCGCCATGCATATCCAGTCGATTCCCATGTGTATGTTGTGAAACACGACCGCGGTGCATTGACTCGTGACTGTGAGTCGAGTTGAATGCAGAGTAGAAGCTGACCTTTGTAGGGGAGGGGAGCCACAACAACTACGCCTACTTGGTGGTCGATGACAAATCCAAAGATGCTGTCATTATCGATCCTGCGAACCCCCCAGAGTACGTGCTACGGGTTCAGGAGCTTGGTGTAGACCTTGGGGCTAATGGGAGATCCTGGCAGGGTTGCGCCGGTCCTAAAGGATGCCATCCAGGCCGGCAAGATTAACCTGACGGCCATCGTCAACACCCATCAGTGAGTATCATGGCTTGTCTTCTTGTAGCAAGCTGACCCCGCATAGCCATTGGGACCATGCCGGAGGCAATAAGAAGCTGGTAAGTGCCCGAATGAGTCGACTTTTATGGCATGTCAATAACCCCAATCAGCTTGCTGAGCTCGGTACTCCCAAGCTGGACATCATCGGCGGGAAGGACTGCGAGGGCGTCACCAAGACGCCTGGTCATGGCGAGACCTTCAAGCTTGGCGATATCACTGTCAAAGGCGTCCATACGCCCTGTCACACCCAGGACAGTATCTGCTTCTTCATGGAGGACGGAAGTGACAAGGCTGTCTTTACAGGTGACACTCTATTCATCGGTGGTAAGTTTTGATGCTTGAAACAGCCAAATCCATGCCATTCTTTGTCATTGAGTGAGATAGCTGGTACTGACCCTTTGTCAGGCTGTGGAAGATTCTTCGAGGGTTCCGCGGCGGAGATGCACGAGGCCCTGAACAAGCGCCTTGCGGCTCTGCCGGATGATACTCTGGTTTACGTGAGTCGCCAAACAGAGTGCTGAGCTGGACATGCTCTGACTTTATGTAGCCCGGCCACGAGTACACGAAATCCAACGTCAAGTTTGCAGCATCCGTGTCGCAGCGCGATGCCGTGCAGAACCTCCACTCGTTTGCCGAGAACAACAGGGTGACGACTGGAAAGTTTACCATTGGAGATGAAAAGGTCCGTGGTTTTACTACCGACGTCAAGGAAGAGAGCTGATCAGGAACTAGGAGCACAATGTGTTTATGAGGGTCGAGGTTCGTCAAACACGTGTTGTTCGCATGAGCCAGGCTGACTGAATCTGCAACAGGACCCTGATATTCAAAAGGTTACTGACGAGACTGAGCCCGTGGCCGTCATGACGAAGTTGCGGGAGATGAAGAACAACTTCAAGTGAGTAAGTATTTCTTACTGCCCTCTGAATTGCGGTGGAGCTCAACTGACCGACCGCAAGGGCACCCGAATCCAAAATGTAGAGATAGAGCCACGGAGATTGATGGAGCATGATGAGGCGTACGTGGAGCGTAAATATTCAGAGAGACCAATTGAGATTCTTGATTGAGATTGAATTGAACGAAAAAATTGATGTCTATCTGTTGCATGTCTCCATGGATCGCGAGGCACCGAGTCTCGAGGACAACGGCATCGCTTGCTACCCGCTGGAACCAGCATCTCATTTGAGAATACCGGCGTATTTTCATATTGCTTCACTGTCCACACTTGCTCGCTGTAGAATTTTCAAAGCGGCAAGCTCTAGCATAATTTGAAGCGGGTTGTTGGAGAGTCCTCCGTCGATTGATGATCGTAGCAAAATTGGTCGACAGATTTCTTCGACACGATAGCCCACCCAAACTGAGAGGATAATTGTTCGACAGCTGGACGATAACAAACCTCAAGGCCTATCGTTTCTCATAATTCCCACAGGAACGCGAATGGCCATCGTCCAGCGTCGAAGCACAAGTTTTCCAGTCTCGGGGTTGGTGAGGAAGAATATTGAAGGGAGATGGTTGGGAAGTGTCTAGAAAAATCAAATAAGAACCCCGTCGTGAATGCGGCCCGTACAGTACCATTCACCACAAACACGGCTCCTTCCGCACTGTCCACCGCCGCCTTTCCCGCCGTCATCACCAAGGGAATCCGTGACTTCAACCACCGCGTCGCAAAGCCGTCAACAAACCTAGCCCCGAAAGAACACCCTGCAGAAGCGCACATGGTACGCCGTCCCCTTCATCACAGCTCATAGCGTCGAAAAAGAAGTCCTAACAGAAAAGCCTCCAGCCTCCGAAGCGCAAGGCAGCTGCCGCTGGCGGTTCCGCCCCCAAGGCGCGCCAGTCCAAACTCGCAAAGGAGCACAACGTTACGGCACAGGAGGAGGGTGAGATCCGCGAGGCGTTTAGTCTCTTCGCGGAGCCCATGGATGGCGAGAAGCTTGGTGTTTTGCCTATTGACGACGTCAAGTCGGCCCTCATGTAAGTCCCCCAGGGAGACTTGTTGGTTGGGCCTCGCCTAATATCATGCCTTGTTAGAGCATTAGGTGTACCGCCCTCTTCTTCGGCAGAACTCAAGGAATTTGTATCTATCCTCGATCCCGACTCCGACGGCTACGCGACCTTCGAGCCCTTCTTCGCCATCTGCGCGCTCAAGTTCCATACACGAGAACACGACTCGGACGCACACCGCGCAGAGGTTGAGGAGGCCTTCCGGCTATTCACCAACGGACAGGAGGGGCCCATCACATTAGGGCATCTCCGCCGTGTAGCTGCTGTCCTTAAGGAAGATGTCGACGAAGAGGTTCTCAAGGATATGATTCTCGAGGCAAATGGCGGCGTGGGTGTCGCCAGGGGTGTGGGCGTCGACGAGTTTGATGGGGTCATGAAGAGTGCCGGAGTCTGGAGGTGAGGACCCAGAGGACCTCGCCTACTTGCGTTACGATCTACGAAGAAACGAGCTATTACTATACGGGCGTTTAGGAGTATATACTGGAACACAGGAGACAGCGAGCTAGGATGCGTTTGATATTGGAGGCATGGCCTTGAGTCGCAACTTGATGGAGTCTCGGACGGCCGGCAAAGTCGGTGTAGTCGATGAATAGTCGAGGTAAGCCCTCGCAACCCTGATGCTGAGACCTAGGTTGCTGACCATCGGCCCTTGCAAGGAACAGACGGAGATTTGTACAAAGGAGTGGCACCCATGTCATTATGTGAGCTCGGTTTGGGGGAAATACCCGCTTGTTCATGACGGAAGCTGTCGTAAGAGTAATCTAACGACCTGGAAACGCCTGCAAAGGGGGGGAGAGAAAGTCGTCATGGGTTCTGTTTTGGTTCTTGTTTTGGTCGATTTGGAATGCCACGAGGATATGCCTCTAGATGAAATGGTCCTGACCATATATAATCCCGCCTATTCTGAAACGCCATGACAGATGCAATCCCCCCGTCCGAGGACGGGATGTGCGACGTGACGCGACGTCCACAATCGATATGTCCCAAACTGTGTTCAAATAAAATCAAAGGCCGTAACTTTCATAAATCATTGAGGCGACTGGATCGTCACCGCGGGCTGCTCAGCCGGGGCGTCATCTTCCTCCTCCTCGGCAGCTCGCTGCGCTGCTTCCTCCTCACGGCGTCGGGAGTCCAAGACCGCCTTGAGCTCGGGGGGAGGGTTGAAGCCGACGTGGTCGGCATGCCTCTTATAGAAATACGCATCGGGCTTGGGGCGGAGCTCCGGGGGGAGTTCCTCCATAATACAGGCGAGGATGGCTTCGACCGAGTTCTTTTTGGAAGCGTCACGGTGCCAGACGGTGATGAGGTGGGAGTTGAAGCGCACGGAAAGGCCGACACCGCAGAGCTGGTCCTCTAGTTATGCTGGTTAGCGGTCGTCGGGTGTCTGAGTTGAGAAGAACATACCATCATCGAGAACGCTCTGGAGCTTCTCGCCGATAGCTAGGAGCTGAACACGGGTCCAGACATCGGGGCCGATGTTCTTGGGGACACGGAAGGTCCAGCTGCCACCCAGAATGTTGCGGCGGTCCTCCCAGATGGGGCGGAAACCAGACTTGAACAGGTAGAGGGACTCGCGCATCTTGATATTGTCGATGGGAGTGTTGTTGGCGTATCGCCAAAAGTCCTGGACCGACTCGATCTGGGTGCCGAGCTGCTCGATCTGGGCGTGGTACTGATCACCGCCCTCGGTGGGCTGCTGCTCCTTTGCATCCTTTGCCTGGCGGTCAAAGTAGACGTTCCAGTAGTGCTGGGTGGGCAGGGCTCGCATCGTCTTGAGGAAGTTCTGCTTGGCACTGTCTCGCTGCTCGGCGGGGGAGTTACCACCATCTTGTGTCTCCTGGGGGCCCGAGAGGCCGCGTGTAAAGAGAGGCAGGCGGGAAGACATTATGGCGGTGGTGGGCAGAAGCGCTAAGAGTGGGTGACAAGAAGAGAAGAGAGAGAAGTGAAGTCGAGGAAATGAATGTCAAGAAAAAGGTCGATGGCGGAGGATCAAGCTTCCTGGCGGCGGCGACTGCGACGGTGACGGAGATGAACCAGGAGGTGGTATCCCAGGTAGCTTGTCGAGGGTTGTATGGCGGAAGCAGCGACTGAGGGGCACGTCAGACAGATGCGGAATAGTTGGGCAGCGCAGCTACCGCCTGCTGCCCCCTTAACTGTTCGAGGCGCGCCTACCTTGGCAGGCACGCAGACGCTGCCCAGTCAGGAAAGGGACTTGGGTGCAAATGGAAGGCGAGAGCTTACTCCGAGTCTGCCTACCTAGGTAACTACAGCAAGGTACCTAGCGGCTATAGCGAGCTTTGGTGGGGAGCTTCAGCGTTGCACCTCACCTGTTGGTTCAAACAAGTAAAGCAATCTGCCAGGTCCCTCAGGTACCGGCATTTGGGGGCCAAAATATACTGTAGTTATGTCTACTAGATGCGCATTGAGGGGCACGATACAACCGCGCTCGACACTGTACCACAGTCACTAAAACGTGGACCGACACAACACGAGACAATGCGGGGCTTGGGAGGTGATTTGACGACGACGAATAAGACACATGAGACGCTGATTCACTCTTGTTGAGCCGCTATTAGTTGATCAATAGTGGCCGCAAAGACCACTTGACATTAACGGGCGAATCACTAACACAGCCCAGTCAACCCTGAAACTGAAGTGGGTTGATTTCTGCAAGCGGTCGTCACCATCGTACGCATATAAGCAAGGGCACGCCCAATCAAAACCACCAATGGGATGTTCCAGCTGCTGCAGGTAGTCGATAGGTGGTAAACGAAACCAGAGAAACGGCTTCTCGGGTGATGATGCGGGTGGGAGTTGACAGAGATGGAACCATGAGGCCCCCCAACGACAACCGCCAGTCAACTAAGTAGACTTCTTGGAATGCATCCGGTTGAAGCGTTCCGCCTTCTTCATAAGTTCCTCGATGGATGGCTGCGGGTTGCTATCGCGGTCCCCAAAGATCCAACGACTCGCAGTCATCTTCCATCTCTCGACAAGTTGAAACCTGCTTGTGAAGTCCCTCTTCATCTTCCACACCTCGTTCTTTGTCTCCTGGTTTGCACTCATCATCTCTGACATCCATGGCAGGATGTAGTTCATGTCGTCGACGTGCTTCTCCGTGATGCTCTCGAGAATCTTGATCCTTTCTTCAAGAGCGGCCCGGTGCTTCTGACAGCCTGTGAACAGCATTAGAAACTCTCATGAAACCTCATACACTTTTCAATGTGCCCGTTACTCACCGCCGGAACAGGACTCATTCCCTAAAAGGGCAGGCGCAACATGCTCTAGACCCTCGTCATGTAGTTCATCTTGTTCTTCAGGAAGATCTTGGTCCATCATCTCGGGGTCCATTGCCGTCTCATCTGTAAGGTTGGCCTCTCGACCCTTCTCACGGCTTCCTCCCGGAGAGTCCTTGTGCTCGTTCGTAGGGTCCTTCTTGATCAGAGGATCTTCTCCAAAGTTGCGAGGTTCCTGCTCCAGTAGGTCCTCGGATTGGTCACCACAAGAAGTAGGTAGGCTTGAATCATTCTGAGATTGATAGTATGAAGCGTGGCGGGTGTAGACGTTTACGGCTCGACGAGCACTGGGTGGGAGTGCCCTGCTTGAGTTAGTAGGCGCCCAATACCCAGCCCAGTTCGGATCCTGTAGGTTCGACATTGTAACACGTTCAAGTTGATTAGAGCTAGGTCAAGGAACGTGCTGTGATTGAGAGGTTGCAGGGTGCTGTCCTCAATTAGAAGCAACCTGCAAGTGTAGGTTGGAGGAAACCGAAGAAGAGCAGACGAAAGGCTAGGATGAAGTGATGAATTCTCTAATCTCTATATCCTTTCCATCTCTTCTCCTTCTTACCTCAACACTGCGCGTGCCTACTCTGTGAATCATTGCATTCATCACAACTGCAACTTTACGATAGCTTCAATCACCCTAAACCCGAAATAAAGCCCTAAAGTCGAGCCAAGATCAAGCGGTACAGACAGAATCCTGTAAGTACATTGTCATTGGGAATTTCTTTTTCTACCGGCTCAGATATATTTGTATGCGATTTCAGCTCCGAGACTAGCTACATGATGAACTTGATAGCTTCGTAGTTTATCCAACCAAGACTTTTATGGAGGTCAAGGTTAGAAACACATCACATAAATCCAGTACATGCATGCTAGGTATATCAGTTCATAAAACTACCAACCCAGCTCCTCCTCGTTCTCAATCTATCCAATTCAAGGCCTCGGGATTTCAATCATTCGGACCGTAATCCCCGGTGTGATCCATTCAATCCAGGCTATAAAGGTCGTGGAATCAACTCTCCGGGCACCTCCCTCTGGTGGAATATCATTGTCATTCGCTGGTGGCATTCCAAAAGGGTAGTACGAATTCCAGATGGTAAAGACGTTGCGATCGGGAGTGAAGTCGTCGGAGAGCTTGACTATGAACTCGGATCCGTCAGGGGCAATGCAGCTAGAGACTGCCTGGCGGAGTTCCTCAGCGCGTTCCGGACGCTTCTCTACGAACTCTTTCCAGATATCGGGCAGATTCTCTTCATCCTTGTCTTTGACGCATAGCAGGGCACCAGCTAGAGACCAGGGCGAAGGGGAGTGTTTGGCACCCCGATCGATTCCATTTCGGCATTCTCTTTCGAAAAGACGGTAGATATAATCCTCACAGGGCAATTTGGGTCCATCCCGACAATCAATATCCATGGGCTCGTTGCCGGACATCTAACAAGTCAGTAACGTGAAGCGATAAACAGTGGTACAGACGTATACTTTGGATGCTATGCAGAGATGTCAACCCAGTCGTTGTATGTTAGATGATTAACCACTTGGTCTTCCAGCCCAACACTAGCAATGATGCTAGTTGGAAGTCTTGAGCTTTAAAATGGGGTTATTCGTGTACTTGGTGGCAAGAAGGAGTGTTTGGTGAGCCAAATTGAAATGAAGTCTCTAGTAGCAGAATCTAAGTGTAAAGTGGAAGGGAAGAGGGAAAGTCTGGAATAGACTGGGCCCTAAAACTTCGGAATTGAGAATGATTTAGGACACTGTGATCTGAGACATGCTGTAGTTGATGAACAGTCGGCGTCCCGACTTTGTAAGAACAAGCCCAGAACTGAATCATAAACACCCAATGATGGTATATCATTCACACATTTTTTATCAGTGGCGGTTGTTGACTTTGTCTGGAAACTCGCGGAACCACGATTCATGGTAGAATGTGGTGCGTCTCGCTACCCTCACCAGCAAACAACTCTGTCTATGGGTTGTGGCATGACTCCAGAAGCAAACAAACATTACGTACATTTGCCGTTAATAACACCTACATGTTTCTTGCTGAAATAAACCTAAATATCAGTTGTTGTCTCCCGGCTTGGGTTTGATTGTCTGTTGAGTTGAGGACATGGCGGCTTTGTAAATGGGGCAGTCAAATTTAACCAGCACAGAGCATTCATTCGCTCATGAATGAACCTAGCCATACTTAGCATATGTGAGTGCCTAAGGTAAAATGTATAGAGAGGCTCGTTTGGTGCTGACAATGTCTAACCATTCACAGTAGGTTGATTATGGATGTCGTATCAGCCAGCTCATCCTGTTGCTGAAGGCTAAGCGTTCCTCTATGACGTGGTAAAACCTTGAAGTGGCAGCGACTTAATGACCAGGGCAATAGTTGTGGCAGAAACATCAAGGTGACACTGGTGGTGAGAGAAATGCCTCGATGAGAGGTGAGTGGTGGGCTTTTTATATTAACGAGTCGAACGTCAACTCATATCTCATATGTCTTCTCGAGTCCCTCGCTCACAGTGACATGACTTGTATCCACAAGGTCCACTGTGAGTCTATTTATGTATTGACTCGGCGGTAGGCATTATCTAATCGCCCACTCCTGTATTTAAATCCTCCGACGGAGACATTCAGGTCCCACAAACCGCCTCTGCCGGCGTTTTTCTTTCTTTCTTTACAATAGCTCTCCAAGGATGAAGGGACGAATGAGACGATGGGACGATGTTATGACATGGAAAGAGACGGCCTAGTGCCGAACCTTGCCCCTTGTCGCGCCGGCCGGTCTGTCTCGGGGCAACCCGACCCGGGGGTTCGGAGGGTGGAGCCTCGGCGGGTTTAAGAGGAGCCACCGGGGCGGAATCACTGCGCGATAATTAATAGAAAAGAAGGCGTGAGGGTGAGAGTTCTCGGATATTGGGCCGGATCTACTGTCTAGAGGTTTGAGCGATCGATGTTGGGTGACTTGGATCTCGGAACGATGCGAAGGGACGATATCTGAAACTGGTGCGCTCGCGAAGGAGTCAAGATAGTTTGCCTTTCTGTTCTTTAGTGACACTATGGATCCGTTTGTAGCACTCAATTCCCTCTGCCGGTCGGGTTCTCTATGCGACAGCTCAGAGGTCGAAAGACATGATAACCCGCCATGGCTGACAAGCCTTTGACTTGACAAGCATCTCCCTGCTAGGAACTCGCGGGATATCGCTCCACCCCGCAAAGCCATTTCATCGAATGAGGTCAACATAAAAACATGCACCGAGTAATCCTTCTTACAGTACCAAGGCTCGGTGGTAGTAGGGCCACCAATCAAGTTGGGCTGGGCGGATAGACAACTTCCCGATCGAGGAATCATCGGGCAACGGAGGCTCTGTCCCCCGCAAGAATTACCCGTTGGAAAAGAAGAAGAATTCAAGTGGATATTGCAAGGACCGTGTATACTCGAGATGCCTGCTTATAGGCTCAAGTGGCCGGCGACGTCCCGTTGGTGCGGGTCAGATCCATCAGATATTCACTCCCTGCTGTCAGCTTCTCTGTCTTAACCTTACACTCAAGGCTGTTGATGCCAAGAGGTTTCCATGTGTTTGGTCTGCTGCCGCTAGTCCTTTGCTGGTACAGTCGCCCTGATTCCCACGAGATGGGCTCGGCTATGGAAATGACCTAGGGGTATAAGCACTTGGACCTCATCTCGCAATTACCATCAACTGCACCTCTTGGAAGATAACAAGAGACTGTTGCGTGATGGGATCAAGAGATACGGGGAACGTCCATCTGTCAGGCGGAGTTCTGAAACACCACCACCATACCTCTTGGCTTCTCGCTACGAGGCATGCTTGCTTGCTTGTCTTGGCGTCCGGCTCACTTGGACCGAGATGGACTGGGGTTAATGAGGGCATCCTCGTCAACGGGTCTTGGAACTTTGCGGATACGGGAATCACGGAGGCATCATGGTGGCCCGCATGAGCTGTCTGCTTTGACTTGAGAAACTTCCGTCAATCAACGGCGGCAGAGAGATTCTTGGACTTGATGTAGGAGCCCTCTCACGACTTGGCAAAGATGTAGGTGGTAAGAGTCGGTGACATGTAGAAACAAGTGTGAATAATCTATATAAGATGCAGTTGCCATGAGTCTTTTGGTTTGAACCATCCCCAACAAGCCTCATACTCAGTAGACACTCCTTCACTTACCCAGACAACACCGCCAAACACCATCATCATGAAGGTCACCACTCTCGCCGTCGCCGCAGTTAGTGTGCTCCCCTCGGCCATGGCCTGCCTCGGATACACTGGTGGTGTTCCTACGCCCACCGACCACCACTCCAACAGCAAGGTCATTGAGGTCAAGGCCGGCCAGGTCTACGACGGCAAGTGGGCCAAGTATGACCGAGGAAAGGGCGCCTGCAAGGAGCAGCAGGAGGGCGGTAAGTTTGAGAGCAAATGCATCCACTATCATCACCAGCTAATGTGTTGCTTTACGCTCCGCGGACGCCGTCTTCCTCCTTCACGAGGGCGCCACTCTCAAGAATGTCATCATCGGAGAGGACCAGGCCGAAGGTGTCCACTGCAAGGGCCACTGCACACTAAGTGAATTCAGTTGAAAAGAAGGTATTGGCTAATCAAGATGTGTTCTAGGATGTCTGTGAGGATGCCATCTCTATTGTAAGTCACCCCTTTCACGACTCTTACATAGTTACTGACAACTTGTATAGAAGGAAGACAAGGCCGGTAAGGAATCTTGGATCATCGGCGGCGGTGCCTACCACGCCTCGGACAAGGTGGTGCAGCACAACGGCTGTGGTACTGTCAACATCATCAACTTTTACGTCGAGGACTACGGCAAGCTGTACCGTTCCTGCGGCAACTGCAAGAGCCAGTGCAAGCGCAACGTATACATCGAGGGCGTCACGGCCAAGAACGGCGGCGAACTTGCTGGTAAGTGTCTTGGTATTATGTCCCGATGCTTCAAGAATCTGACTGGAGATTCTAGGAATCAACGCCAACTACGGCGACACTGCTACTCTCAAGAACGTCTGCTCCGACGCCAAGCAGAAGTGCACCATGTACAACGGCTGTGCTGGTGGCTGCGAGCCCAAGAAGATTGGACCTTGCCCTTAGGTTGTCTGCTGAAGAAGGGTATGAACCTGGGCCATTTTGGGCCAGTCGTATGTCTTTTATTCTTGTATGTAGTTGTAGCCTCTACGCTGTGGCCTTGAGCAAACTAGGTGGATATATCGTAACTGTGATTGCTTTGCGGTTGATGATTCCTTGCTTGATTTGTTTTTTGTCTGTGGCTTTTGTGATACCGTGGTGTATCCATCAACAAGACGTTCTTTGCTCATGATTGTCAACGCGCTGTGTATAACACTGCGCCGAAAATTGTTCAAACAATCCAATACATGTAGGTCTTACCTCTTCCCTTATGTCAGCCATCTATTCTGACTATTTATACTCCAATCTCCTCTTCGATCTTTCCCCTCCCATCCTGAACCATTTACTTATGTTCCTATATAATACTCAGGGCTGAGAAGCCGATCAAGAAACGTGTTCTTTCATTAAAGTATTTGTACGCTCTGGACGATGCTCGCACGGCATATATCTTTCTCACCATCCGCTTTCATCATCTCGACGACCTTTTCATGCAACAGACTTGCGTGGGCGACAAGTCGTTGATCGAGTAAGCGATTTATATATCTTTCAATGGCCTGGGTTATGATCAAAGACACACAACCTCCTAAGTTCCGTCGTCGGTGGACCGCTGCCTAGAGCTTGAGCACCCACTCATCTCTCATTTGGAACACGGTTTCATTTCAAGGTCATGATTCATTTACCGGCCTTGCAAACAACACCACGGGAAGCTCTACACCCGTGTGCCCAGTCGCGACACGTTTCCTATATGACAGGGCCCCAATGGGAGGCTATATATATATATATATATATATATATATATACAAAAGCGTGGTTCGAGTCGAAACTGGCTTCACCAGGGCCGTATCACGCTGTGCTCGCTTCGAGACTCGATACTTGTTCTAGTCAGAGAGCGAGGAGTCATGACGCTTCTTAACGCGTAGGGCTTCTGGCCCACTGTGGCTCTCTCGGTTTCGTTGACAGCTCTGGTATCCTCTGCTGTGTCATATAACTATCTACACATTACGCCATGACCAAGAAAGCTGTTGCTTCAGGATTCAGCATCAACAACATATATACATCGGTTGAAAACATCCGGCTCATAGAACCGGCTGGAGCTCGACGTTGACATGATTCTTGCTTGAGCAAGCTACACATCAATGTCCCAACGTCTCCTTGTCTTGGCCAAACTGGAATCTTTCCCTTACGCATACGCACGTCTGCATGGACCTTCACTCTTGCAACGATTGGGGAACGTCTTCCTTCACGCCTATCTAAACGAGACTTGGGCCCATGTTTCTGTCAACGTGGGGCTCAAAGGCTGTCATCATGACCCTTCAACCGCGTCGAGAATCATCGAGAATCTCCTTCTTCTTCTGTTGATGCAGAATTTGACCAAGAGCGAGCTGCCATCAAAAACATCTGCGAAAATGGCCTGGATTTGCAAGACACTCGCCCACTTGATGCAATCATTGCCTTTCGACAACACGATTCAAATCACCCACAATCGAACAGATTGATTTCCATGGAATGTTTTCCTGGTGCAACAAACGGGCGGCAAGATTTCGAGTATGAATATTTTCCCTTGCCAGCCTTTGCGATGACTTCGGCAAACTTCGATGCCGCTGTCTAGGAGGCGGCTGCTGAGTTCCAGGAAGGTTCAAATCACCTACGCTGCTCGGGTCTGGCTCTGGATCATGGGAGATAAGTCCTTGCGAGCTCTACCTTTGAGTACGGGAGACACCAACTCCATCAAACCAAAACGCTCGCTGGGAAAACTGGAAGGACAAAGCCGGACACCAGACACCCAAACAGCTGAGCGAACAACAGCTGAAAGAGAAGGTTGCAATTTTGGAAGTTCAATAGCGACACCAGAAGGCTTCTACGGAGGCCTATAAGAAGCAGACAAAAGAACTAAGCAAGAGAGCACACCAGCAACGAAATGACGCCGTCGAAGCCCAGCTGGCCAGCGAACGTATTGTAGCCAGCAAGAGACAGCTTACATCTCTCGAGAAGGAGATTGAAGAAGTACAACTTCGGCGCCATGAGATCACAGAGCAACTGGGCAAAGATACAGAAACGCTTTACTAGCAGCAAAGAGCGGCTGTCCTTGAAGCACAGAACCAGCGATTAGAGGGAACGGGAGAGATCCAACAGAAGCTGAATGGGCGTGCAGAAGAAGTACTTGGTCTTGAGGCTGATCTGGCGCAAACCAAAGAGGAGAGTCAGCAATTGAAAGGAACAGTTGCGGAATTGGAAGCGGAGATTCAGGCCATGGAAGACGCGTTAGAACCACAGGATCGTCGCCATGCTCCCAAAGGCGGCAACAGCAAAGGTACCGTTGCCAGACCCGACTATCCGACGCTCAAACGCAAAGCCGAAGACCATCTTTACACGATTGGGCAACCCAAGAAGATGAAAACGGCAAACAATACCAACCTCGGTTTGGCTACTCTCGATTTCCGCAGCACCCCGGTTTTCTTGACTATCGTACATAACGAAGTTCTTCGTAAAGCGAGCAAAGGAGGTTTAATTAACCCACAGCATTTCGACGTTGGCCCTGAAGGCCATGTCGACCTATCCAAATTTGTTTGAACCTGAAGATTAGGTAACCTTGTTCTGTATTCTAATAGCTAGCCTTAG
>JAADYS010001531.1:0-22839 GCA_012931995.1 Fusarium albosuccineum
ACCACCACCACCACCACAACTCACGGCGCGCACCTCCGCATCCATGTCACTGCTTTTGATTTTTTGCCCTCTGCAACGCCTGCAACCCTCTGTCCCTCCCTTCTGCGTCTCCTTGCATCTTTAGTGTCCTGTTGTTTGTTTGTTATTTACCTCGCTCTCCCATTCACTCTCTCGCACTCTCTTCTGCATATCCTCTCCATCGCGTCATTGTCTCGTCTCGGTCTGTCCCGCAAAACATTGTCTTTCTCTCTCTGCCTCTGCCTCTGCCTCTTTGACTCCGACGGTCGCCGCGCAACAGCCCAAAACAACCCGCGTCCCGCCTGAGTGGATCCCATGTGATTAACCACCACCACCACCACTACGACCCGATAACCCACCAGCCTCACCCTCCGTCATCTCTTTGTCCTCCTGGGCCTCCGCCGCAGCCGCATCGCTCCATCTTCAACCTCCCTCTGCGCCTCGATCCACTGCCGCGGCAGATACCATCACCACCACCACCACCACCACCACCCCTACCATCGATATATATACATCGAGAACCGGTCGACAAGTCCTCATGGTCTCCACACTCGAGCCTCCGACCTCCTCCTCCCTCTCCCGGCGCGGCCCCTCCTCCGTCGTCTCCCGCCAATCCCTCTCCCGAACTAAGCGCTACAATCGCTCTCATGCTGGTGGCTCCGCCTACACACCGCAGAACGACTTTCCCATCTTCGCAAACAGTGGCGATGTCGAGATCATAGTGCGCGCGCGCGAAACATCTCCCGGCACTGCTCCTGTTCAGAACCGCTACCTGCTCCATCGCCACACTCTCACGCGATCCAGCGGCTTCTTTGAGGCCAGCACTTCGAGCGAATGGTCTCGCGCTCGCGCACTGCCCGCTGGCAATGAGCTCTCGCGCATCGGCGAAGACGGCGATCCCCTTTCTATCAATGGGAGCGACGATGGGACGGCGTCGCTAAGGGGAGGTGTTACTCCGCCCAGGAGGAGATGGAGATATGAACTGGACCCAGGCTCAGGCCCCAACGATATTCCCATGCTGGTCCAGAAAGAAGAATCCCGGGATCAATCAAACCAGTCCATGTTTGGTCCTGCCTCGGCACCGGCCGCTGTCAACTCGAGAGAACCCCGTTCTTCAAGTCGATCCAAGCATTCGCATTCGCACTCCCGCTCCTTGTCCAACTCTACAACGTCGAATGGCTTCTTCCGCTCCGTTGCCAATCTCACGCTATCGTCCCATCAACCTCCAGCAGCCCCCACTCTATCACAGGCCGACGAGGATCTCCTGCGCGACTACGACAATCTCTTCCGAATTTTCTACAACTACCCGCCCAGTCTTGATGGGGTCAATGTCGCAGACGCCTACGTGCAATGCAAGAGCCTACTCAACCTAGCGGACCAATATGATGCCCTTGCTGTCGTGGGACCCCGCGTCGACCACCACATGCTGCAGTTCCAGTCCCGTCTGTGGAAGCAAATCGCCAAATATCCCATCTCATACCTGCGTCTCGGGTTCCTCGCCCGCAGCAGGGTCATTTTCCAAGAAGCCCTGATCCATGTCGTTGGCCAGTGGCCCAACGGGGAGCGCAGCCTGCGCGCAGCCCTGCCCGATATCGTCCTAGACATCATCATGGACAAGGTTGATGAGCTCGAGGACACTGTTAGCCGCGTCGAGGGCCGCCTCTTCCGGCTGGGGCTCACCAACAGCCGCGGTGAACGTGTCGGGCCCAGCAGCAATTATGTCGACTGGCTTGCCATGAGCCTCTTCCGCCAATGGGTGGCCGACAACACTTCTCCCCAGCCACCGCCCGACCAGCGGCATCGAACAAGCTCTCGCGATGGAGGCCGCAGCGTTGCCACCATGCCCCCTGCATCCCCGCCTCTAAATTCTGTCGGTCGTGCATACCGCACCCTCGGTTCCAATAATCCCGCGACCTTCCTGGGCCATGACGAGTGCAAGCGCTTCCTCAAGATGACGCCCGAGCTGTACAGCCGCGAGAATCTCCGCCGCTTCGAGAAGCGTCTCGACGAGCTCAAGTCAATGGCGCGCGAGATTGTGCGGCCGCTCATGGGCAGCAACCTCGAGCTGGACCAGGGCGGCACGACGCGGGCTCCCGACAGCGTCACCTATCTCACCTGCACCAATGTTGGGGAGCGAGACTTGCCCTGGATCATGGATGATCAGGCAGTCTTGCAGATCTCCAACTAAATTTACTCTGTCCTGTCGGCGGCCCTGTCGGCTCAGTCTTGCATCGAGCTGCAGGTCATGAAAGGCCATTGGACGGACAACAAATCTTGCAGATGCAATGACTTTCACACTCACTCAACACAACCTTATGACTGATGTTATGTTTCTTTTTGGATGCTTTCTTGCGGATACCCCATGCTTGGACATACTGTTGGATTACCATGTGTTGTTGCTTTATCACCCCGATGTTACCCCCTTTTTTGGCTTTCTTGATGATATTTAGTTTACGGACGAGAGGATTCAACATGGTGTGACATATTATATATAGACAGACACTGGATGGTCAGGCCACCACAAGAACTGGTGGAACCGAGATGATTAGCTACTGTGTACTTGTTGAATGCGAGTGGAGCTGAGCTCCCGTTATTGCATTCAGTTGTGCTTCATTATCATGGGGTGAAGAAATACACGAGACTTGTTCACCCCCATATGCCTCTTCACGGTTTTCATGAATTAAGGCAAACTATTTTCAATGGCTTTGGTAACTCAAATGAATTAATGTCATAACAGAATCTAGGGCTTTACTAAACATGGCCTTGCTTCTTCCGAGAATTGCTAAACCCGATAGAGTTTGGGTCAAGAATTATCCAACATGTCTTGCCTCGTGTTTTACTTCACCCCGTAGTAATCATGTGCGCCCCAAGACGCAACTGCAGCTGCAGCTGCTACTGCTGGTACTAATGCAGCGAACGATAGTGGTATCTCAGCCCTGCTCTCTAATGAGTGGTTCCGGTTCCGTCCTGCGTGCAGTTCATTATCCATAACCCAAAGTCACGCCATAACTCCTCATGTGCTGTGTGCTGTAAGTATTACTTCTCCATCTGGTCCTGCATCGTTGTCTCCCCCTCTTTAAGCCTCCTTGCCAATCAGAGCGTCCTCGTCTCCAGAGACGGTCCTGACATCCAATTGGGAGTATCCGTTGCCCTTCCGGCCCTTGAGCAACTTTGTGAAAGCTCCTCCCTCGTGGGTAAGCTGGAGGTCTTTGCCGCGGAAATCTTGCTTGCCGGAGATTGTCTGGGCAAATAGATATCCCTCCCAGGAGGATGGGTAGCGCAGAGTGACTCTTCCGCTTATCGACTTGTGTTTGGATGACAAAACTGAGAGGGCAGGAGTGTCGGTGACGCTGACTTTATCAGACCGAGTATCTTGGATGCGTGGGGGCATGATGAGGTATGGCTCGTCCTCTGGATTCTTGGGTGTAAGTGGAGGAATCGTTTCTCCAATGGTAGCCAGGCTTGTCCACAATGGTTCCAAGACTGTTACTTCCGAGTCGCCGCTCTTCGTGTCCGTCTCCAATACCGGCTTGTCTGAGTCGTCTGCTGCAGTCAATAACCCGGAATCCAGCACAGGCCATACTCGGATCTTGAGATCACCAGATTGAGAGCCAAACTTGGCAAATGAGCTAGCTGCTACATCGGCCGTTATATCACCAGAGGCAGTCAAGAGGTCGACGATATAATCCCGCGGCGGGAATGCACGGTCTGGCCGGGCAGCTTTCACGGCTTGGTCCAGAGGCTCGTCGACACTGATCTTCCCCGAACCCGAGCGCACTCTCAGCGTGGCAGACTTGACCTCCTGAGGATCAACAGGTTTGGGGCCAACGCCTGTGGAGATGTCGCCCGAGACGCTCTCAATGTCAAGAAGGTCATAGAGAGGGTACCACCCATCGATGTTGCCGCTAGTGGTGTGAACACGTATCTCGCGCGACGAGAGCGTGTAAGGCATCTTCTTCTTGTCCTTACTTTCTGCGTCGAGGGCGGGGGATTTGACGTGCCCAACGGTGCTGCGGATGACAACGCCATCCGCAGCGCCGAGGATGAGGCCTTCCTTGATATCAACGTTGAGATGGAGTGTGTCGATGGCAAGTGCTTTGACGACTGATTCTCGAGGGGCCCAGATGGTGGCGCGAATCTGGATGCATGGGGCCTTGTCGGCGAGCTCCCAGTCGATCCTCGCGGGCGTGGTCATCTTGAGGAGTTGGGTTTCCTTGTCATAGTCGACTTCGACGGAGAGGCCTTCGTGGTTGGAGATGACCTCCAGTTCAAGATGCGCAGCCGACGAACCCTCAGCGGCACGCAGGACGACTTCTCCGGAGATGTGGGGGGACCAACCGCTGTGGCCCTTGTGGTTGTCGACGGTTTGCAAGATGGAGAGGTTGCGTGTGTAGCGAAGGTCCAGGGCCGTCGTTATCCTTGCGAAGCGGTGAGGGTCGTCGAGGCATGTCGGAGAGGGGCTCCAAGTGAAATCATCGTGTTCCTTGGAGGGAGGCTTAACGGGATCATGGTCGATGAGGTCGTCAGGGTCCTACACATGTCAGCAATTAGAAGTATATCATAGGGAAAGAGAAGTCGCACCTGGCGAGGGCGTGGTCCGTCGAAAGAGAGACTGCCAATGATGGCAGAGATGACGGAGAATATGACGAGAACACCGAGGATCGTCTTGAACTTTCTCCTGAAGTTGATGTTGGAGAGACGGTTCTTGAATATCTGCAAGCGGGATGGCTTGTTTGAGTCGGGTGGGCTGCTCATAGACTCTGGTGGGCCATGGGACACTAGAGGCTGCTGTTCTTCGGCTCGGCCCATTGTGGCTGTGGTCGAGGGTGTGAATGTCTGGTAGTTGTTTGACGTTGAGGGCGATGTAGGGGAGGGCGTGTAAGCCGGAGGAGCGTCGACGTGGTGGGCGAATAGCTGAAGAGGTTGTTGAGCATGAGAGGGCGGCGCATTGAAACTGCTCTCGTCCTCGACGCTTTGCCGCAGCTGATATCCAGAGCCGGGCGCTTGTCCAGAACCCCCCGTACTTGACAGATTCCTCTCCCTCTCCAGCTCGCGGGCCTTGGACTCGCGGCTCGGCAGGGTAGGGTCCTCGACAAGGACGTTTGGGACATGGGGCACGTTCAATCGGGAGGGGGATGACGACGACACAGCCCCCGAACCAGACGAGGACGCGTGGAAGTAGCCGTCAGTGGGCGAGAGGGCGTCGGGCTCGTCATCGGACGAGTCGGCCGAGTAGAGATTGTCCGAGTAAGGCGCGGGCATGTTGTTGTCGAGGGAGTGAGAGTACAGCAGGCTGAGGGGTGTAGGGCTGAGATGGAGCTGTCTGTCTGTCTTTGTGTCTGGGCAGCTGCTCGACCCGGGGGCGAGTTACAGAGAGAGCGCCTGTACTAGCTGAATGTGGGCTCAGATGATGCTATTCACAAGTAGCTGAGACTGGAGTCGACTGGCCTGAAGCCGTTGCCGCTGGGAATACTGGTTCAAGGCCAAGATGCAGGACTCTTTCTCTCTCAGATGGAAAAGAGAAGAGAGGGGAAACAAGTTCAAGTTGAATTGCGGCACGGAAGGAACAAGTGAGGGGGAGCTCTGTTCTTGCTGCATGTCGCTACCTACCCAGTCCATGGGTGTCATCATGTAAGGATCTCGGCCGATCACGCTATGGCTCGTTTGGGGGACGAACTGGCACCTACAGGACAAAAAAACGGGACTGGTGGGATACCATTGTCTTTATGCCGGAGCAAGCCTGAATTCCTTGATAATTTATTAGCTCAACGCTTGGAAAGAATCTTGAAGATAGTATTTGGAGCTTTGACTGCTCTATAGCCCAATTCTCTCTAATAATCATCAATTCAGGCTTGTTGCAGCATAAAGATAAATATCATCAGTCCCGCCTTTTTTGTCCTCCGGCAAGAGTTGGAGGGTTGAGTGCGCGCCATCAACTGTCTAGACGATAACCCTCTGTAGCCCACAACATTATTGGGCAGACCTGTTATCGCGGCGGCACACTCTGTTCACTGTCGTGATACTGCCAGAGTCCAGCCTTTGAGGATCGCCTGCAAAAGTCCCCCGTACAGTCATGTCGGTTGCAAACATCCCCGCAGCTCCCCCCTGTCAGACGACCTCGATGAGCTGCCTCTCCAGTACAAGCTCCCAATTCCTCCCGCGTTGCGTAAGCTGTGCATGCGGCTGACGACGACCTAGAACACCCTCTTTTTTTCGTTTAGGCAGAAGAGACAATGCGACGAAGTGATTGATAACAGGAATTGAGGCTGCTTCTTGTTTATTCTCGCTCACTCAGGTCAAGAACCCGCTTGACACTGGACTTGGGTTCATTGGGGTAAGCGTATTTCAATAAATATTCAGCTCTGGACTTGTGTCATATAAAAAATGAGAACGCGAGACCAAGCTTATCGTCAAAGGTCAAGAGGTGGTGCTGCAGGTCTTAATACACAGTTCCACTTAGCAATCATCTCCATTGTTAACCAGGCGGGGCATTATACCAAGTCGTTGGGCGAGTTATACTCTATGAGTCGCCAGCAACACGCAAAGTCAATCCTGATCTAGGGAGACAAAACTTGGTACCGTCCCTGTACCGATGATGTGGTCTTCCATTCTCTGCGTCGAAAATGCCGTTTCCTATCCTCCATTAGCCCTTGCTCGACAGACTCGACATTCCAGTCCAGCATGTTGCGGAGTAAGCTCCACATCCAACCAGCCAAGCAACAGCGGGCGGCATCACACTCTGTTTGGTCCTGGCTAAGCCCTCATTCGCCCGCAGCCGGATTCCCGGGCAGGTTCGGTGCCGTTGCACCGGAGCGGAGACCCACATCGACGGCCCGGCGGTCGGAGGGGCGCGCCGCTAAGGGAATTGAGAGTTTTCTTAGACATGTCATGTCCCGAGCGGCAGAGTCTACAAGGCACAAGTTATAGATAAGGTTATCGCTGATACAAGTGACTCAAGTTTTCAGGACCACTTCTAAATATAACTGGCCCTATCAACAATACCGAGCCTCACTGCCGTTTCACGACAATCGATGCAAAAGAGAAAGCTCATAGCATTTATTGCGGGTTCCTCGCCCGCCTGGTTCCGGCCTCTATCTCGAGCAAAAGGCATGCCATCCAATTCTAACCGCTGACTCCAGCTCCTTCAAAAGAAATGAGAAACATATAGCATGGAACCGCATCTTCAACCTCGTCTTGGACAAAGGCCGTCCGGTGTTGTCATCCACTGATATATCAATCCTCCCAAGGCCATGAGACCCTCGTCGTATCGCAATGCCATCCAACCGCTAAGATACCCCGCTTTCCTGAATATCAATGAAATATGCGTGCACGCGTATGATGTAATGTGTCGGCTGTGTTAATACGGGGGTTCTCCCCCGATTTTTGTAGTCCTCTTGCCAGGGCGAATCATCAGCTCAACCCGAGTATCCTCTTCGAGTTCTCGTATACCACCCAGGTAATGCTTAGGGCAGGTGCGACCTTGAGTAGGTTAGGTGTCAAGCCCTTGTACAGACCGCGATAGCCCTCGCGCTGAATCGTCTTCTTCGTCACGTCCCAGATACCAGTGTATGTCGCCGGATGCATCACGGTTCCTTGGGTTTGAAGTCGTGTCCGCACCACGTTCAAAGGATATACAACGCTTGCACCGAATGCTCCAGAGGTGGCGCCAATAATTCCCGTGGCAATGTTGCCTGGCTTGACGTCGTCTTCGTGCATGTTGTCGCGCTTCGCCACATAGCTCTTGTACGTGTTCTTCAGCAGCTCAAAGGTGCCCATGTCAATAGCGCTATAGGGGAACATTCCCACCAGGCCCATTGTCAGGCCCCGATAGCATGCGCGCACGCCGCCATCAGCGTACATCTTTACAGCCGTCTGGAGAATCAGAGCAACACCCTGAAGACCATCCTTGACAGTTTCACACTGAAGACGGAATTTGAGGGTATCGAGGGGATAGACAGAAGCCCTACGAGCTGTCAGTTCAAGATTAGTTCGGGTGTTGTCAAGCGACGTACTGTGCAATCATGCCAGCAAGACCACCGGCAGTAAACTTAGACCATGAGCTGAGCTTCTTTGGGTCGTTGTGGCCCTCAAAGTTGGCGAGGGCTCTCTTGGCCGCTTCATATGAACCGAACTTGATGGCCGTTTCTGGCATAATTTTTACGACATTCAGGCCGTTTCCTGAGTTTGTTAGCATCCTGGTCTCCAATCGTTGGCCACCCTCGGCCAAGGCAGCATTCGACTGGCTCACCTGCAAACAAACTCCGAACACCCCCCGACCTTACGAGGTCTCGGACAGCGTCGCTAAACGGTTTCGCTGCATTCTTAAGCGCAGCGAGAGGACGCCCTTGTCGTAGTGCTGCTCCCGCCGTCTCGGCGCGGCTGGTGGTGTTGACAAGCAGATAGACCTTCAATCGGTCGAGAGGCGCAGTAGCCGTCCGGGACACCCCGCCGGCGATGGCACCCGCAAGAAAGTAGCCTGGATCAGGTACAAAGTCTGTCAGTTTATACTTCTTGTGCACTACTGTGGTTCCAGTGGTATGTTCAAGTCCATGGGTGCCATCGTCGACGTATTGCGTCAGGGATTCGGCCACATCGGGCGGTGCCTCGACGGCTGGGTTGTCGTAGTCGGGGTATGGTACCGCGGCGACGGTGGCCATGTTCTTGGTCGTATCCGGGGCTTCATCCAGTACTGGGCGAGTGGTTTCGTTGGAAGGTATCGATGTCCGGTCGGAAGAGGGCCTCGGGGAATCGAAGGGAAAAGCGACTCGGAGAAGAGAGCCGAAAAGGGTGATGAAAAGGGAGCGGAAGCCGTCCGTACCTAGACCCTCTAATGTTTCCTCGCTCACAATCGAGTCTCCTTCGGGTGTCACGCTGACCACTGAGTAGTAAAAGTCGAGGACTGCATGGAGGTGAGTGTCGTGGTCGTGGGGGGGCATAAAGAGGAGGAAGTTTCTGAGAATCCATGATCAGCTGCGACTGCCGCTAGTCATCGGACAACAAGTAGCACTGCAATGTCGAATCGATAGGCGAGCGAGGTCTGGACTCTTGAGAGTTGCCATCGAATTCCATCGCGGCCCGGTGCGAGCTCGGGCTTGGCACATGACGTTATGAGGTTCATCCCCGCCAAAATGACTGAGGGTCAGTAGTCATGAGCATCATCTGACGGGATGCGACAAATGGCTAGTGGGGGCGACAAGGGAAGAGATAAATCGGGGGAAGGAAAAAGAAGCAATAAAATTGGAAATCAGTGACTAACCGCCATTCATCAAAGCTCACATAGCCGTCGTTGTTGAGATCCATGTCGTCGAAAAACTCGGCGAGGCGGCGGTTCGAGAGTGTGAGGCCAGCATGCTTAAAGGCCGTCTGGAGCTCAACCTTGTCGAGCTTGCCATTTCCATCCTTGTCAATTGACCTAAAGAGGGCGAAGAGCTGGCGCTCAGCCTTTTCGACAAATTTTCGGAATTCTGCAGGTGCAAGAGAAAAGAGAAAGTAAGCCTTCAAGTTGCAGCCGCAAGGTGCCGAGGCGAGGAATCATCGGAAAGTCGGAGACGATGATCGGGAGGTTCGGGTGTATAGAGAGATAAAGAAGGCAGAGGCAGGCAGGGTTGCGCTACGCTACGTTGCGTACCTTCGTATTGGATCTTTCCATCGCGGTTCTTGTCCACATCGTCCATGATGCGCTTCAGCATCTCGTCGGCATTCTTCATGGCTGCAATGGCCCATCAGCATCTCTCTCGGGCGTGGACCAGCGCATGCTCTCGCTTACGATGATCAATCCTGCGAAGCCCCCTCTTCAAGCCCTTGAGATCCAGCTCGCCGGTGTGGTCGGGCTCGAGGCTCGCCCACAGCTCCTCAACGCGGGCATCGCGCTGGTTCTGCGACTCCCTCAGGCCATCCTCGACGTCGTGGACCAACTTGGACACGCTCATGACGAAGGCGGCGTCTGCGATGGTGGCATATCTCGCCGGAGGGGGCGAGATATCGATATCCGGGGAACGGGGGGTCGCGGCGGCGTCGTCGTTGTCGTCCAAGTCGACTTGGGGAGGCGGGAGCGAGCAGCGGCGACGGCGAGGTTATCGGGTTATGGCGAGAACATGGCTGGGCTGGCGATAGCTGCCAATTGACGCGGGTGACCGGGTTGTGACGTTTTGTTGGAGGTGGAAGCTCGAAAACGCACACATGCGCAGAGCAGAGTGGCTACCTGAGTGGAACAAGGCCTCCAGCAGCTGCCGCCCAAGTGCCAGCGCCGGGGGATTCAGGGAAGCTGGGCGTGCAATCACAGGCGCTGCATTATGTCTAGCGCCCCGGAAGGACCCGCTGAGCTGCCGTCTAGCAGATGACGCCCACGCCTTGTCTCGGCTCAAGGGCTTTGAACGAGTTTCTTTGCCTGCAAATATTCGCTTAAGCTAGCTAGCAGATGCCCTTGTACCGTCCTTTTATTCAATTGCTGGTTTCCACCGGTGAGGGACGAGGTTTTTTTTTCTTGTTCATCCCCGCCTCTGTGGTTGGTTGGGTTGCTCTGGACATGCAGATCCGAGGCAATGGATCTCCAAACCCCAAATCCAACATGTTGTGGCTGTGGTGGCGTCGTTGATTCCGATCTTATCATCCAATTATGCAGGAATGGTCTCAATCTTTATACGTCTCTATCAAAAACCAAATGCAGAAACGCCTAAACTCTCAGTCCAAATTCGTGTCGATGCTCTCCCAATGCATAAACCGTTCAATGCTTCATGTCTCGTTCATCATGTCGGCAAATCATAAGTCCCATCACTTATCCAATCCTCGAGCCTTGACGAACCGATTAATCTGCTCTCGTGTGAGCTTGTCGTTATACTGCTCATAACACTCATAAAAGGAGATAATCTCCTGTGTGGCATCCACCATAGATGCGATATCCACATTACTCTCAACCAGCCATGCCGCAAACCGCTGGACTCGCGACACTCGAGCCTGCTGCTGCTTCTCCTTGGGTTCTGGAGTGCCGGGGTCCGGTGTTCCACCCTGTCCGGACTGGCTCTGAGCTCGCATCAGCGCCTGTTGGGCGGCTGCCAAACCCGCCGCCGCCGCAGCCCCAGAAGCGTTTTGCCCCGGTACCGAATTATTAGGCCGAAGCACCAGGGCCAGGAGAATGGCAACCAGTGCAATGATATGCGGGGCGTAGAGTAAGGGCAAGTCGGTCATGTAGTGGTCGTTAACCACCGATCGAGCCAGCTGCACCTCCTCTTCTACCAGCGACAGTTCGGATCGTAAAGCGGTGATACTTCGGTACGGTTGGTGAACAATGAGCTGGGAGCGCATTTCGCTAATCATAAAGAACTCGCACTCGCCCAGCTTGGACGTGTCGATGGCGACGAGATCTCCCCACATCTGCCGGGCCTCGGTCACGATCAGCCTGATATGCTGCGGCGACTCCTCCATCTTGCAGGCCAGGTAGATTGCGGTCGCAATAACAAGATATGGGTTCGTTCGGCGGATCTCGACTTTCGAATAGAAGCGTTTCATGTAAACTTGAGCGGTCGCCATTGACTGTTGTCGGATCGTGAGGCGCTTAGCCAGCCGGATCAACTCTGCTGGGGGAGTGAGCAGTCTTGTTCCAACAATGAAGCGAGTGACATACGTTGATTGAAATAGATATTCAAGTGGCGCTGCTGCGGGAGCGGAAACATACGAACCAGCTCGGCATTGTCGTCCTCGAGCTTCTGCCGCATCGTGGTTAGCTGATCCTTAGTAAACTGCCAGAAGCGACGTTGCGTCGACTCCCAGTAGTTGGCCGACATGGCTCCTCGGGGCAGGCAGGCCGTGAAGGCACCTGTCCAGTGAAGCTGCGACGCTCGTAGAGGGGAAAGGGAAGGGAGGTTGGGCAAGCTGAGGTATTGAGAGAGGTTGCATCCGAGAGGGGAGAGTCTATTCTGTAGCACAAGGCTGGCGACCGCCACTAGCGGTTGGTGGCTGGTGCGTTCTCGAAACAAGGCTGAGAGGCTTACCGTGGCTGAGATTCTCGCAGAACTCGTCCATGTTGTCTAGGTATTCTAGACAATCAGGGCAGTATAGACGTCTATATCTTTGATGTTTTTATTTATGGTTTACAGACGACTAGCTCAGGCCGTTGAGACTTACAGGCGGGGAATATCTCAGTGAACTCTACGTTGCATGCTTTACTTTCATCATATGTAGGTTTCAGTCACAATGTGGATAATCGGATAGTTTTTTATATATAATTGCGCGGTCCCTGTACGAAACTCTTTTTATTGGGCGTCTATGTTCATCCACTATATTTGTTGTTTTCCGTACTTGAGTTCCTGTCGCTCCCCCACAAGGTCTGCCACCTGTCGCCCAGTGCCCGTGCCAAGTGCTCGGAGCCCTTCAATGACACCAGCACGATCTCCAGCAGGCTCTTCCTGGCTCATCTTGAACTTTCCTTCCATGCGCTCAACCTTGATCTCGACGCCGATTATTGCCTTTTTGAGGAGTTCCGTGTACCTCTCGGGCGCATCAGATACCTTCCAAGGCTCCGGTCGATGACCTTCTCCAGTATAGTTCATAATGCCTATCTCCATATGTCTGGTGAGAGCAGTGATTTGCGAGTTGAGGTACGCAGACGTCTCCTCCGACTTGGAATCAACATAGATGGTGGCCTTTCCGTAGACCTGAACCGCGGCATAATTCCATGTGGGAACAACCTTTTGTGTCTTTGGCTTTGTCTCGGTCAAGAAACCTGGGGGGATGTAGTGGTGAACTGGAGACTGGAAGATAACCAAAACGTCACGATGCAGGATTCTGGTGGACTTGGTGGTAGCCTCTTCAATTATGGCTTTGCTCTGGGGGTTTGCCCTCGCGAGGTGGCCCCTCAGTATTCCGAGTTCGGTCTCGCTCGATTCATCATCGATATCCAATACGAACGGAATGTGGCTAGCCTGGACCAATGAGTAATACTCTGAAGGCGATGAGATGACCGTGGTAAACGGGCCAAGGGGGTTGTCCCGAACGAGGCGGCGTAAGACTCTAAGATCTTTCTCAGCGTGTATCTCGCGGATGTACATGGTGTATTTAGAGGTGCCGGGATGGTTCAAATGCAGTGCCCAAATACTTCTGGCAAGTTAAATTTGGGTAGAATGTATGTGTAAAGGTGAGTTTGATTCCAATATTAGAGGGAAAGGAAGGGAACATTTAAATAACTGAGACGGAGCTGTTCTTGATCTTCTCCAAGTAGCAGGTTTTCCCCAGGCGATCCTGATCTTTGGCCACTCATTAATTGGCTGCAACAGGGCAAATTGAACGTGGAGGTCTAGAAAAGAATGGTCGCCCCTGACTTGCACGAGTATGACGAGGTTGAAGGAAAAGGCGGCATCCCCGGGCATGTACATCGCATGCGGCGGGCCGCCGTCTTTTCTTTCACTGTCTTGTTAGTCCACGCTTTTGTGGGGCTTCTTCTCCAATACATAAGGATTCCCTTGGATAATCCCGCCCTTCCACATGTCGGCTACCACGAGAGGTGCGGATGTTGTGAGATGGGGAAAGAATGTGGTCCAAATTACGCATCAGGGGCGGACTGGAAAGTCGCTCGAGATGTATGGCGGGCCGCAGGCTCCGCCAGGCTTCCATCCATAGTTACATATCTCTTAGGCTCTTATGTAACTTGGACCAACTACTCTATCACAATTCAGAGAACAGATTCATACACCGCTCATCGGGAATTCAAACAGTAGCATTATGAAAGAACCAGCATCTTGTAAGAACATCTAACCTTAGTCTTCTAAACCCAGGATATAATAACTAAGTTCAGTATTGCCATAGATTTCATCAACTTATACTAGTTATTAAAATTAAGATGTCAGTCTCGCAGAGGTAGTTTAGGGACTTGAATCAAGAGTGTGCCCGAAGGCTGAGTTAGGCGGGCTGTAACCGACGGGTTTGATTTCTGAGAGTCTGTCCAAGAAGCCCAAAGTCTGTTTTTGGTGGAGAGGAGTCCCGAACCATCTATGACAAAAGAGCCGAAAGACATCAAAAATCCCCGAGATGGACAAGAATCACAAGCGGTTCATCGAGTTAGTGCAGAAATAGTGCTCTGCTAGAGCCGGGCTGTTAGCTAAGCCAGGTATCTTGACTCGTAGAAAGCAATTGACGGTTTATTATGACGCCACTTGAGCTTTGTCACTTGACCTTGGGGCCGCTTGAGCATGTATGTATCCCTCTAACAATTGATTTATGCAGACCGGGTCGGTGGCCGGGGCCGGGACCGGAGCCACCACCAGGCCAATGAGAAACCGACCGTTACCCCATCAGAGACAAGTATAAAATCCAGGGTACACCAAGTACAGTCATGGATTGATCTCGTCATCATTCTTCTTGGGTCATTCATGCAGTGGTAATCGTTTTCCTTTTGCCAATTGCAGTTTCACTTACACCATGACTTCTGTAAGGGTATCAACTGACGACCACCCCAACTCCACGTCCGCGGAGCTTGACAAGACTCAAAAGAGGTTTGTTTGTTTTTCCTTTCTATTTTATTTTCCTCTTCTCTAGAAAGACATGGTTCACTCATCGTTCAAGGAAACTCCGTAATCGTCTCTCTCAACGGGCCTTCCGTCGAAGACAAGCCGAGTACCTCAGAGATCTGAAGAACCGAGCCGAAGCATCGCAGAAACCCGACAATGAAAGGGTCATAGCCTTGGAAGATGAGAATGGCCGGCTTCGAGCACATATCACTGAGCTTCAGTCACGCTTAGAGGGCATCTAGGCAACACTTCAGATGCTGGCCACATCATCTTCCAAAATCCTAGGACAAAATGAGACCACCTTGCCACGACAACCCCAGACGGATCCAGAGCAAGAATCAGAACTAGAAGAGGACTCATCGCCACGAGATCAAGGGCCCTCGATTACCGTTGAGTCCAGGCCACATGACAATACATGGCCCTCGTTCTCCAGTATTGCCCTTGAGTCTATCCCAGTACCCGACTTATCATTCTCGTCCGAAATCGATCCAGGGCTTGACATGACAAGGAGTGAGGCTGGTTCAACTACGATAAGATCCAATCTTATTCGAGATATCATCGACAGCGTGGACCCAATCGGATCAAGTCTGGTCAAGTCTCCTCTACACCTGCACCGGATGCCAAATATCTGGAGCTTCAACTATCAAATGGGGAATCAGTCCTATGCCGACGCCATCGATGCCTGTCTACCATCCAGGTCAACAAGCGGGCTAAAATGGGTCGAGTCTAACTCTCCAATCTCGGATCACATCCAGATCTTGAAGAAGTTACTATTGACCAAGCTAAAGCAACCCACTATCCTGGACAGTCGATCTTGTCAAATGTAGGTGTGCTAGCCTCGTGTAGTAAGTAGCGGGAGCTGACACATATAACCCAGCCTCTACCAGTCAGTCTCTACCGTTTTGGCCATGTTCAACAGCGTCACTCGACCAGACGTTATGAACTGGTACGAAAAGACGAGGTTCTTCCACATTGTCGAGCTCACAGCCTGGCAAGTCCTACCCTGTTCCCTTACCTTCTCAAAGGTTCACGAGCGTTATCGGCCAACAGAGCTTCAACTAGGCCTTCAAGGCCAGTATCCATGCGTCATAGACTGGATCCCCTTTGCGTCGATACGAGACCGTATCATCCAGCTCCATGCCGCGAATCCCTGCATCGACCAGATATTCTGCGACACGGTCAGCGCATACGTCGTCGAGTCGACTCTGTCCGAGTTAGTAGTGGGCGGGTCTCTGATGAAGGTCTACATCCGAGTAACCGACTTGATTGCAAGCATGACTCTCCAGCAGGACGAGGGAGATTCCGTGGATAACGGCGCGGTGCTCCCTGCACCAGATATCAAAGCCATCTTCTCGTCAGCAGAGTACGCACGACTAGCCTTCAAGCATCTAAACATGGACTGTGGTGCTTCCTACTACAAGATTGATCCCGTCTTCTTCAGCAAGTACCCTGAGCTGTGCGACCCATCTGACAACATCGTTGCTTCAGGGGTGCCTCTGAAGCCTGGGACCCAAACAACGCTTACAAGCCCCAATTACGTTGATGCCATGACAGTTGCAACCTACTGCAGCTTTATCAACTTTTCGTTTGACGCAGCGAGGGCACTCTCTAGACTCGAGTATAGCTAAAGAGCTGTTTTTCTATCGTTCTCTTTACTGGCAGTATGACAAGATTGTACCAGCAACATTAGCTGCGTTGGCGTTTCAAGATACCTCAGCCAATAGATTTTTAGCCTTTATAATGTGCCTACTTCAATTCAGTCCAATAACCGACCATCTTGTATTCAACACGATGCCTCATAAGAGCACTTGCACACTAAGAGTCAGCGTTGCCTACTCTGTCGCGTATAGAGTCAACTCATCCGTGATGTATACCAGTCACAGGATACTTGTAGATCGGCCCGGTCGTGCTCGGCATAAAACTTATGCAAGCCGCACGATTTGGAATCATCAACGACCAACGGCCGCCGGGTATCCATCCTATACAACATGATTTGACAAGCCTGCAAGGCCAGCTGCTCCCTATTCGACAAGTTGAATCTTAATCGAGAAGAGGAATGTAGGCCCATGTCGACCGGGAACCTGTTCCGGTCAAACACTCCAATGAAGAGCAAAAATGAGATGTTAAGGGACGACTTGTGGCACATGTTCAGAGCCAAGGATTTGGTGTTGACAATAGGGCACTCGCTAGTCCCGCAATAGGGCGCCCATGTCAATCCAAGGGCGGCTGGGCCATGGCTTCGTCTCCACAGCTTGACAGCTCTGTGACTCTGCCATTATTCACCAATCATGTCCATTTCCTCCTCATGCAGGCCAAGGTGGTCCTGTTAAGGAGACACACGACATGGGATGATTGTTAATCATGGAAACACGGAATATCAATACCAGAGTTAGCATGCTGTGCCAGGGCCTCCAGGTAACCTCACTTCTTGAAAGCCAAGATATACCACTGAGATTAGCCCTCGATTTAATCATAACACTTTCTTCTGGCCCCTGCATATCAATTACGATCGTTTCTAAACCACGGCAGTCTCCAGAGAACGAAAAGGAGTCCAAAAATTTCATTGTGGCTCCAGCCAGAGCCATAGTGGAAAATGATCCTCTGCAACCTCTATGTTAACTCAAGGACAATCAATACAGATAGATATTCAATACAGTGCAGTCAAACTTTTCCCATCAATCAACCACGAATCATCCACTATACACAGGCCAACACATAATCCGCTCTCTCCTCGTCTTATTTATTTCATCGGACTGATGAAAAAGTGATCATTGGTCATGGCCGTAACGTTAAACTTCATCCCGACTTCAATCAGCCCCTCGGCTCTTGGCACGCATAGCATACCAAAGCTCGGTTTGAACTTGAGCCCCGGGTCGATCCGTCGATACTTCATTAGCTGATTCCAAGGTTGGCGCGGATGCTTCTCGGCCGTGGCGGGATCGACGTTGGGCACATGGCATCGCAAACAACGGCAGACCACATCCAGGTCGAGCGAGGCCTTGTCTTGGCTGATTCGCAGAGCCTTCCATCCATCCTCGTTCCAAGGTTCGCTGCCACGGATGATGATATTTGGCCGGAAACGCTCAATCTCAATCTTGTCCTCTCCTTCTTCAGCCAGGCGTTCATTGAGCTCCGCAATGCTCGCCATCGAACCAACCTACACAGTTGAGTATCAGCAATCTGGGGCAAATTCAGGATTCTCGATGAAACTGACCAGCACAGGCATCATATCAGCAAATTTAATCGCCTCAGTACGTCCAAGACGATCCGGAGCTCCGCAGCCACGAAGCACCCGAGGTGTAGGGCCCTTGTACATGAGACGAACTTCCATCCCCAGGAAATCCGAGATGGGCTGGGTAAGACTAGCAGGGTATTCCCAGGCATCGGTTTGCTCGCCCCAAATGCCTGCCTTCTTCAGCTCGGTGTGATCATGAAGCCATTGGGTGGTGGGATGAGCCGGAATCTCAAACGTATAATCTTTTAGAGTGACGGTGAGCTTGTCGCTATCGGGATCCCAGGCGGTACGGATGAGTGTCATGTCTGAATTCTGTCGGATGGTGACGAATTCACGGTTCACAACCGAGATGAACATCCAATTGCGATCCAGATCAAGGCCCGTCCGGAGCAATTGAGCTGACTTGACGTCGAAGCCGCGACATGACTTGATGGGATAGACACGCAGACCGACTATCTCATCTGCGGCAGGTAGGGGTAAGCTCGGTTCGCCGGCTGGTTTCTGATGGAAACGGAGGAGGAGCAGGGAAGCAATCGCGATGGTGAATAAAATCAGGGCCAGCGGGTGGCTCTGGGGGATTTCGAGGAGAGCCATGGTGAGCTAAGGCTCGGGTATAGAGGTCGAGAAAGAATTGGCGAGAAGAGACGGGGAAAGAAGATATAAGTAAGACCAAGGCCGAAGCGGGAGGGCCGGTAGATTTAAGCTCCGCCAAGCGCCGGATTCTGGTGGGGACTGTACCCCGACTTTCGGTGTGGTCCCTGATGCAAGTGGTGAGGGAGTAGATAAGAACGTCATTTGAGTCATGAAGAATTTCTTTGCTGAATTCTACCACGACCGATCAATAAAATTGGGTACGATAACATGAGTGGTATGGCTTCATGGTTTGCGAAGAGCAGCCAGTATTACAGGCCCAGCCCGCCACGTCGGCGCAGTCATGGGCCCGTATATCCAGTGCTGAAGCATACATAGAGTCTCTGTCCTTCTCATTTCATTCATTTGGTCTTCTTCGCACTTCTCATCAATTTAAACGTCCGTGAAATCAGGTGGGCTTCCTCCCACCCACCTACTGTGAACGTTGCACCAAAGCTGAAGCCAGACGCATATCAGTAGAACGGGCAGAAACGGATCAATGACATAAGCTAGAAACGTCCAAAGTCTGAAATATTACATCTTGGAGGCAAAGACATATCATAGTGAACTACTTACATAACATACATATCACGTACTACGACGTGGTGGGGTCCGGCAACGATGATTCCAAATCGTGTGGGAACCATCCGTACCCCCGAGCTAACCAGTCGTGGTCAGAAAACCCGGCAATTACAAAGTGATTATGATGTCAAGTAAAGCTAAACCTACAAACTACTCCTATATTATAGCTAAGGCTCTGTGCACTGATGATGATAGGTATTTTACAGCCCATGGCCTGGTGGGGCATTTGAGCCTCACGCCGTATGGCAGCAGATGCGCTTGACCTCCGCGACCAGGTGACTACCTTGTACTCGCCTTCTGGAAGTAGATAGGTTGAATCGTAGAAAATTGTTCTGCTGATCGCATTGGCTTTCGGTCTAGATCGCTTCTCAGCTCACGATACCTGTGTTTATTGCAGACAAATTGCACCCATATCGGACATGAGAAATACTAGAAAAATATCAAGCCATTCTCCTAACCCAAGCATAGCTAAAGCCTTCAGTTCTGTCATGGAAATTCTTGAAAACTTCAATATGCCTCCCTCGTTTGATTCAAGTGAACGGGTTTAAGACTTTCTTCGGTAACCTCTATTATATGTCCTGTCTTCGCTCCAGAATGACTGAGGCTAAAGTTCGTCCACGATAGGCAGGCCTCTAGCAGCTCGTAAAGAACTCCCAATGCCAGCTTGAGCGCCAGTCTACGAAGTCAGTGTAATTCAACTTATGAATAATGAAGGATACGCATAACAGAGCAATAAAGCGCAGAACAATAATGGTCTATACACCATATTTAAATAAATAAGTTTCCTTACATATAATATTCAGTGTCCCTTAACTCCTTTTGAGTTATATCCATTGCGCGTTGATAGATGGTTTAGTGACAATGTTCATTGAGCTCTTTAAAAACTAACGTCACATGGGACATCTCATATCAGTTAGATATACAGTGGACACTCCTGGTGGTTTAGGGTATAGGTAGAACCCCCAGGTCAAGCTAATCATTTCTCGGACATGTCCTACCCCAACTGCATGCAAGTCAAGTCCAGCTATTGTATATTACTTGCTTCGAAGTGAACGCATGATGGTTCTAGGAATACGTTACAGAATGAAAATTGGCCTACAGGCTTATTCGAAAGGAAGCCCAAGAGCTAAACAAAACATTGGTACCTGTACGGAGTTTCCCATGAATCAATCACAAGAATCAAGTCCAATACCAACATGTTGATTTTCAACTCTTCACTGGACCGTCTCCGGGCCCCAAGCACTTTTTCTCCGGCCACGACTCGCGACTACAACGATTATGTGCCCTGATGGTGTCTTTTGAAACACAGTTTCCAGTCCTAATCAACCCTTGACAGCTCGGCCGGTTGTTTCAAAACCATTGGTTTCTTGATGTCGTTTAGGTGAGATAAGATAAGCAGCACCTGTGATCTAACGATAAGATAGCAAGGCGACACAGACGCCTGCGTAATCCTCAATTGCTGCTGTGGAATGGTCAATTGGGGCTCCGACGCCGGAGACCTCATTTGACTGTGACTCGAGCTGACTATCTAGCTCATGACGAAATGTCTGGTGGCAGAAGGATAGAGTCATCCAAGCTGAATTCGCTCATCATGGGACCTGAGCCAACAAGAAAGACTAACCAGGTGACGTCGTTTCTCTCCGCAAAGTGTGGCGCGCGGGATGGCCCTGTCAGACCGGATTTCCGAGCTTCACTCAGCCTCAATCCGAGAGTGGCGCTGTTATTGGTGCTTGGTGGGCTGAGCTCGGACGCCCAAAAGGGAGCGAGAACGAACGGCTTTGCTCACAGCTTTCTCCGCAGTCTGAGACAGCTCGGCCGGCGAGAGGAGCGCCGTAGCCGACGGGGGACGCCATCTCGGTCGGAAATGGCGGTGTGGGGATGGAAGAGGATGGCACGCGGTGTGTATCAAATCATGGCTCGTCTCATGTCTCGAGAGGGAGGGTAGGTACTGGACTGCCTGACAGTCGGTGGCAGTTGAGATGCGTGCATCTGGTGCATGGCCTGTTCAATGCAGCGATCACGATTAATGTTGAGGTTGCCATGCCGTGACTGGATGCGTCCATGGCATTGTGGGCGGAGAGAAGGCTGAGGTGTGGGCTGGTTATGGTGTTGAGGAGGCTTGATTGAGAGGCTTCGCCCTCGCACTGATCCGTCTCTTGGTGTTGTGTCTCGTCGTGGGTCAGTCAGTTCAGTTCATCCAGTCAAGGGATCTGACAGCCACTTTTTGGCGGTTGAGTGCCGAGGCCACGTTCGACAACGTCCGAGCAACGCCTGAGAACCAACAAGGATGCACTGCAGGACGCCCGATGAGGGCATGCCGTTGTCTCTGGAGCGTCTTCAGGGTAAATCGAAGGCGCCCAGTGTGTGTCTGGGTCTGTCAAAGAATCTTTGTCTGTCGAGATTGAGTTTCTCGTGGTACCCAAAATACCATCGTTGCGCAAATCACGCTCTAGACTCTTCTATGCTTTGCGCTAGGAAACCGAAGCACAAACTGCCACAAAGCATCACGCATTCGGGTGACGGACCCGAGATCTGGAGAGTTCAATAGGACCCTTTGCCAGGAACGTGAGTTGAGTTGAGTTGTCGTCGAGCGTAGGGGACCTTGGAGAACCTTGGGGTCCCGGACCACCACACACGTTTGACGACGACGGTGATCGGCGTGGGCGAAGCCCTCCCTGACCAAAACCCCAACCCCTTGGCCCGGAGCAGGACAAAGCAACACCAGCACACCAGGTTTAAACCTCCGCTAGCAGGCTTCACAGCCCGCCCAAAATAGATAGTGCCATCGGCCAGCCCCTCCCCGCATCATGGCCTGGCAAATGACACACAGCGCGGGAAGGCCTCTCTCTCGTGGCGTGGTTAGACGGGGCAAGGAAGAGCCCGTCCAAGAGGCGCTTGGACGGGGAGCCGTTCACTCAAAGGCAGTGGCAGGGCAGGGCAGGATTGGATTTCCGCCGCTAGGAAGGATTCTCCATCACGGCCAGCTGTGGTGATCTATCTAACCGAGATCGAACGGACGGGCTGCGCCAGAGGCGGGATTCAGAGGATTCAGAGGCCAGAAACTGCCAGAGAAGAGCATCGTCGGCACTCAAGATGGTGTGGTGCGTGCAGAAGTGCACCGCAGCGGCTGCGGGATGAGAACCCGTTTGGCAAGGCGGCAAGGCGACCTGTGAGGCAAACGGCGACGGGTTGGTTTGTTTACTTTGCCGCCGTCGTCACTCGCTGTCGTCAACACCCAGTCCAACGACGATCTCCGAGCGAGATGGCCAACCCTCCGACACATGCGCAATCTCACCAGTCTTGTCCTGCATCGGGGACGCATCCTCAGCACCTAGGCGCCCGCAAGCACTGCGACCGCCGTGGCCGAGAAGGAGTTCCTGCGTGAGGGTTGCGTGGAGCGTGGGCCCCAGGGCGCCAATCCAGGGCACAAGCAGAGGGAGAAAGAGAGTCGAGAGCCCATCGAAGCAGTCCCCTGCTCGGGCAGGGCGAGTTTTACAGGGTGCGGATGCACGCAGAAGCTGCAGGCGTGGGTTGGGTATGGATGAGACGATCCGTTTCTGGCGGACAGCTCAGGTACCGCAGATTTCACGAGGCCTGACTGCGCGGACGGCTAGATCCTTGGTGACCTGCGAGGGTTGTCAACTCAAAAGAGGTTGGCGATAGGGTCCGTCTGGGTCTGGGCGTGTCCTGCCACTCCGTGCCCCGTCAATCAATCAATCAATCAATCAATCAATCTAGCATTAAGCATCAAAGCGCTACCCTACACGTGCCCAATAAATTACAATTAGATCTATAGTTATAAGAAGGTCTCTCTTTAGTATATATAAAATCCTTATTCTCTTTAATTAAAGTAGCTAGCTTAAATATAAAGTTAAG
>JAADYS010001534.1:0-27654 GCA_012931995.1 Fusarium albosuccineum
CACGTGATAGACCCGCTTTTTGAAATTTCCGGAAGATCCTCGGAAGAGATGCCAAAGGTGGGGCAAATGCTGATTTAGCGCAATTTGATTGGCCTGATAGCTTGTTATTGCATGTAGTAATACTTGTTATTGCAAATAACACTACTCATTCTCAATGCCTTTTGGTTGACTTATGGGGCCACGGATTGACGGACACACCGGTCGCGCCCCACGACCCGGTGTTATTTCACGCTCTGCTAGAGGCCCTGATGTCACATCTCGGCTGCAATGATGCCCATATTGTTGGCTACTCGTTTGGCGCGTCGATGGCGGCTTCATTCGCTGCTAGAAAACCCGAACGTGTCGCATCCATGGTTCTGCTTGCTCCCGCAGGCCTGACCCGCTCCACACGGTTTGGTGAACTGCAGACGAGTTACTTGCGCGGCGGTGAGGGCTTGGAAGAGCAGGCACAGGCATGGATCCTGGGGTTGCTGGACGGAGGCCAGTTGGTAATTCCACCGGACTGGAAGGAGAGGACTGCAAAAGGTGAATTGGTCCCCGAAGCAGTTCGAGATTGGCAAACGAGGGAGCATCCCGGGCACGCGGCAAGCGTAGTGGCCATGTTCAGAGACGGCGGAGCTCTAGACCAACATGTCGAGTTTGCCAAGGCGGCTAAGACGGACGTCAAATATCTCTGTATCCGTGGGGAGTTGGACCACCTTTCCACAGTCCAGGATCTCCACGATGTTGGGATGCGAAATGTGGTTGTCGTTCCTCAGGTTGGACATGGGATTGTGAGAGAGTGTGTGCCCAAGGTTTCCGGATTGATCGAGGAATTTTGGAAGGAACTGGAGAAGTGAATTATTTGCTTAGTCGCCAGCCAAGCAAGACAAGTGCAATGGCATACAATTTCCTCAGATTCAGAGACCATGTCGCGCGCCAAATGTGCTAGTAGCAAAGATGTAACCTTTCCTTCAAATAGATAAATTCTGCAGCATACAACAGCGTGTGCGTGACTGGCGTTTAAAAAGAAACACGGATACAAGGTGTCAATACCTAGTGGTAAATATACTTGTCTGTGATGTGAGCATATCATGCGCGTTGGACAAGCCAAGTCATCTTAACATGGCGCTTCTCGGCCGAAGGGGGAATCCGGATCTGGGGCCAAAGCAATAACAATTATCTGTCTCACGCAACAGGACAACCAAAAAGGTCGTGCTTTATATATGTATATATATATACTGAGAATTATAGATTAACTGTTCCTCGGCCTTTCTTTGAACACCCTCGGCTTCTGTAGAGGACCAACTCAGGACAATCAGTCGGCAAATCACTAGGTTTGGACTGGTGCAGCTGAAAGCTCAACTGGTGACCGATTGAGACCACTTGGCCTGTCCTGAAGTAGGCGCAATTTTCCTGACGACCGGCATCTGCCAATAGCGTCTCGCTTCCTTGGTGGATAATCAATAGTGTGATTTTGGACGTTGGGCTTAATCTACCGTATCTGGCAAAAAACATTGTGGTAATCCTCAGCCGCTTTCGGGGTTGAATCGCCAACCTAACCGTTATCGCTCTGGGGACATGGGGCTGCCAACGGCCAATGGCTTATGAGCAGGGATCTTGGCCAATTGCATGCGTCCATCCAAGAATGACCTTGGCTCGCGTCCTCTTGCCAGCTGAATCTGACTGCGGCGTATTGAGTGAATTCCGCAACAAAAGAAGCCGCCAAAAGCAATTGCTGGCCGTTGGAAGATTGGCAACACGAGCTTTCTTACCACCCACGATGGCACAACAAGATCATTTGTCTATTCCTGAGACGGAAGACCGGCTCTGTGCTAAATGTGAGTCGATCCGAATGGATCAGATGCGGAGTCCGGAAGGCTACCCACACCAGCCCACATTTCTCGCTTTGAAACGATCCGCCGAAGCTGGCTGTCGGCTTTGTGGATTCTTTTGCATCTCTCTGGAGCAAGGCGTAGACGCCGATAGGAGCTTAGACCTGACATTGCTATCCGACCAATACCCCGGGTATCCACTGCTTTTGAGAGCTCGCGAGGTCGCGCTCGATCGAATCATCCTGTTCTTCAACGAGGAATATGTCTCGAGAACCGAGGATGGTCTCCCTATTCACCATGATCTACCTCCTGGCTGGGATCAAGGGCTGGAGAATCCGTTAGGCTATCTCGACATCTTTGCTCTCCCAGGTAAATACGGTCAAGACGTGATTCGGTATAAACATTCGCTGACATCTCCAAGGTGATGCACCAAGTTTGGAAACGCCTATCAGTGGTAGGCCGTTGCCGTCCACTGCTGGCGACTCTGCCCAAGATTTTGAGACTGTCAAAAGGTGGCTCGCAGAGTGCACAGGCACACATTCATTGTGTCCAAAGCACCACGCCGACGCTCCTCTACCCAAGCGAGTTATTGACGTAGGGCCGATGGGTGGCTCACAGGAACCACGCCTTATCCTAACGGACAGCAAGCAGTTCCATGGCCACCTCTACGCCACTTTGAGCCATTGTTGGGGTGGGACACTGCCACTGTCTACAAAGTCTGACACACTCCAACATCGAATGGAGGGCATCTCTATGGCTTCATTACCAAAGACGTTCCGAGAGGCCGTTATCATCGTGCGTGAGCTTGGGCTACGATTCCTCTGGATCGGCTCCCTTTGCATCATCCAGGACTCTGCCAAGGACTGGGAAGAGCAGTCAGCCCTCATGGGAGACATCTACAGGGGTGGCTACATCAACATCGCCGCCAAGGCCGCAGCAACCAGCGCCGTCGGCTGCTTCATACCCCGCGAGCCAGAGCCAGAGCCGTGTCGAGTGCCATGTGGCACACCAACAGAGTTCATGTATGTTCGTTCACCCTCGTATAAGGTCGAAGACATAGAGAATACGCCTTTGGATACACGAGGGTGGGTGCTTCAAGAACGGATCCTATCGCCTCGCATCATCCACTACGGGGCCCAGCAGCTGTATTGGGAGTGCATCAGCTCGACCCAACGGCAGGATGGGAAATACTTCAATGATTTCATTAACTTTGAGGAGGAAGTCGGACTTGTGCCGATCGGGAACTTTAAGCAAACGCTGGGATTATACTCTCCGACGGATCCTTTACTCTACGAGGAATATCAAGGCGAGTTGTCTGGTGTCATGGATGACTCGGCAATCGAACGGTGTCTGCACATGGATCAGTGGTATCATACTGTGATGGACTATACGCGACGAAACCTGACTTACCAGTCAGATAAGCTAGCAGCCGTTGCCGGCGTCGCCAAGGCCTTCAAACAAGAGCGGGGGTACCGATATCTTGCAGGACTTTGGGAAGAAGACTTGGTGAGAGGGATAATGTGGTGGATATCGGATGAGAAGTCCAGCCAGATCATAACCGATGGATTGCCTTCATGGTCATGGGCGCGACATTCAGGCGAGATTGCCTTTCTCGTGTCTCCGGGCCGTGAAACGCTGGCTAAAGTGACGGATATATCATACGAGCACATGGGTAAATTCGGGCAAGTGACTGGTGCAAAGCTTCGACTCGAGGGCCCTTTGGTCAAGGCGAGATACCGGCACTCCGAGGCAAAGGCAAATCTGGTGAGAGAAGACGGAACAGCCATAGGCTATGCAAGATTCGACGAGCCCGTGTCGCGACCGGCCGATGGTGATGAGCTTGTCTGTTGCGTCCTGTCGCGATATGTCGAGGGATGGGCGTTTGCCCTTGTTCTCCACAAAACCGACGGGCAAACGGAGGCTTACAAGCGGATTGGGTATGTGCGGGATGATGACTTGACTGTAGCAGGCTGCTTGTTAGAGCCGGAGCCGGAACGTAGTGAAATAGCCTTAGTGTAGTAACGAAACTCTGATGTTGGGATTTGCCTTTTCTATGTGTTGTAATTCTCTTTAGATCCTAAATAGTTCTCATATTCGTTCTCGAAAAGGTACATGATTGCATGCTGGAAGGGCAGAGAACCTGAGCTGGGTATTTGTGAATTGGAGTAGGAGTTGATAATGAAGATCATTCTTAAGTTTTAGAACTGGACTCTGGTAAGGTTCTTTTACCGTTAGAGGTAGCCTTGTAGGCTTCGGATCGGTTATCAGCCCTTCTTAGTATAAAGCCTGCTTGTTTTCTTGTGTGATGCTCTCGACTTCCTAAACCTGGAAACATAATGAGTTTGCCAAGTTACTTGCACACCGGAAGGATGCAGTATGAGAACTCTTCCAACCCTTACTGCAGTTAGCAAAATAGTAACCCTTGTAATAGATATTGATGTATCCCTCGTTCCTGAAGAGGACTCTCTTTTATCCTTTGTATGAACGGTGTCTTGATGGTCCCCTCTCTCTGCCTGACAGGGAGGCATTCCATCTTGGTACTCTTGACATGCTATAGTTTAGGCCTTTAAAGATGAAACAGGTTATTCTCTAGCTCCCAGGATACGATCAGACTTGAAACCTGCCTACGAGGACTCGGAGGTCTGTCTAAATGATTTCTAGGAGAACATGGTGTGCTGAAGGGTGTAACTGGCCGCCCCTAAGCTGAGGTAGGAAGTCCCTCAGGCACATACGACCATACCTACTGGAAAATACGGGATCCCGTCTGCTCTCCCTTAGTCAAGCCAGTAAGGGGCGGATTAGTAGTTGGGTCGGTGACGACCAGCGAATCCCCGCTGTTGTATGTTTTTTGCTGCTTTGATCTTTTGCTTAAGGAGTGTATGAATCCTTGTGGGGATTCATACAGTAGGGAACTGCAACGTGCTGGTGCAGTTGTGACAGAGTCAAGATCAGCCCTGAGAAAATCCTGGGGTTGATGCTTTAAATACCATTTTGCGAAGGGAGGGTAATTATGCGTTCCACCATCGAAACATCCACATACCTTAGCTCCTTGGCCATTGACGGGTAAAGAATGAGTGCTGACACCCTGGAGGTGACCGAGCACTAAATTTTAGCTCCTCACCTATAATAGAAAGAAGATCATCTATTTCTATCTCAGAAAAGTTTTATTAACAGGCTCATAATAATGTAAAGGAGGAATTCTGTGTAGTTAGTGTGGTATGTGCTTCACGACGGATCCCCTGCCAGGGCCCCACTAACCAGCGTTGTGGGTAATAAGTAAAAGTCATTGTGTGATTCGCCTATTGAACTGATTGAACGGATTGAATTGAATTGAATTGAATTGAATTGAAAAGTTGGCCAACCAACCAAAAATCACCTTGTTTGTTTTTGGTCTTAGCACATGAAATTACCTGCAACTCTAACGCGTCACCCACGCGTCTCACCCCTACCTCATCAGCAAACTCTCTCTACCCCAACATACCTATAACATCATCTCCATTTCCTCGGTCGCCCCAGATTTCTATTTCCATTGCACGCAACTTCCAAGATGGCCCCACCCAAGACCGTTACCGACTGGCTCAAGCCGGCCACCTCAGCCAAGCGCAAGCGCGACCATCCACAAGATGAAGAAGCGCAGGACGTCGGAGAGCAGAACAACATCCCATCTCGCAAGGCAAAGACGCCTAAGAAAGCCAAATCAGCTCAATCCAAGAAAACTACCGTTGTAAGCTCCAAGGAAGCCAAGAAGCTCTACTCGGACACGCTCAAAGCCATCGACAAGGGCATCGGCGAGCTGGACAAGAGGGTCAAGGCCATGGACCCCAACAGCTGGGACATCACGACCGCGGACTATGCCATCACCTCGCGAGAGCACCTTGGCACTGCCGAGAAGCTGATCACCATGGACCCTATTTTGGCCTTCAACTTGCTGCTCAGCATGGCTGACGCATCGCACACTGACCTCAATGCCACTGTCAAGATGTGCGGCACCGGATGCGACGAGAGCACCCCGACCTTTGAGATGCTGGACGAGGCACTTCTCCCATTGATTCAGGAACGCGAGATACCTCCCAGCCCGATCGAGGCGTTGCCGGAGATTCCGAAACGGTGGACAAGGGAGGATGCGGACGTGGGCGCATTCAAGACGGGCAGGCCAAACAAGCAGCAGCGCGGCCAGATGTATCGCCAGAAAATGGCTTGGGAGAATAACAGGCGACAAAAAAGAAGAGATCGTAGGGAGAAGGCACAGGACTGGGTCAAGACCGCGCTGAGTGATCTGGTCGAGGACAGGGACTATCTGAGTGAGTATGGTGTCGAGGGGTATCTCCCGCGATGCATTGCAAAGCTGGAGGAGCTGGTGGCGACGAGAGAGGAGGAGTGAGGGCTATTCTCAGGAGCCATAATCATGCATGTTCGAACTTGGAGTCTCATAATTATCTTGCAAGCTTTACTATACTATTATTATCCATGACCTTCTTTTGCCACAAGCAGAGAGGTCAACAGCTTCACCGTCGACGAAACCACTGATATTCCATATTAAATTTCATAATCATGGATGAGAAGACAGGCAATTGCCACTAACTCTAGCATCCGCAAGTATTATCGTCACCTCGAAAGTATTCACAGTTCCCAACATCAAGAGAGCATATGTCTCATTTTGAGCCAAACTCCATAGTAGACTTACCGAGCGACCATCGTCAACAACCAATCACCATCCGGTATGGTGTAGTGGATAACATTTCAGACTCTCATTCCTAGCGGAATAGCACTCTGGAGCCCAGGGTTCGATTCCCTGTACCGGAGAATGTTTTTCTTTTTGCCAATCTTGCGGTCAGTTTGGTCCGTGTCTCTTTTTTTATCGAGGTTTCTCGTAGAGATATGCAAGTAACAGCGCTAAACAATTCAGATCGTCGGCAACAGCCAGTGATAAGCGGCAATTGCATTGAATACCTCCTC
Organism: Fusarium albosuccineum; assembly: GCA_012931995.1. Lineage (NCBI taxonomy): Eukaryota > Fungi > Ascomycota > Sordariomycetes > Hypocreales > Nectriaceae > Fusarium > Fusarium albosuccineum. The sequence goes on from JAADYS010001534.1 coordinate 6,771, forward strand.
ATCTCTGGTTCTGATTGGCTAGATTCCTCTCTTTTGTGGAGCGCACGTTCTCGTCAAGTTTTGCTCAACCCTCCTCCCCTCGCGTTCTCCTACAAGTCGGCTTGGGAGAACCACAATATTGCCATCTGCTCACCAACCTGACCCAAGCTTAACTTCGCGCTCCCTGTACGATCCTATAGCGATAGTTAATGCGGCCTGTCAAAAACAGTAGCTGAACCGAACTGTGTCACTCAGTCCAGCCAACGCGCGTTTAGTCGTTTAATCACCTTGACGATGAAGCCTCCACGCAGGTTGTACCCTCAAGTCGAGCTGCCACGGATTGCAAAGCTGGAAATCCAGGAACAATGGCTTGAGTGGTTCTTTGCGATCCGGAGCCACGCACGCGGCCTGGAAATCTGGCATACCATGGATCCCGATCAGGCCGACCAGGAAGACGATAGGTTGAAGGCCCCAGAGATCGAAAGCTATCCTACGCTCAAAACACGTCTCGTCAAAGAGGCTCGTCAGGAGGATAGATCTGCGCCGTCGGAGGAGGCTATCATCACGTTATATGCGGCCCTGTGCAGGGATGCTGAGATCAAACTCGTATCTTATCAGGAGAGAACTCAAAAGGAGCAAGCCATGCGGCAACAGATCATGTCGACGGTTCATCCAAATATCTACGAAGCTGCCATGACCAAGCTCGCAAAGGGGAGATCCTTGCACACGCTGCGCCAGCTTCTGAGAGAACTGCAAGCCACCCTCAACATTAAATCCCATGTGAGCGGAGGACTTGTCTCCAATGCTTACGAGGCTGTGTTGGAAGAAGCTAGGCAGGGTGCGATCAACCCCGAGATCTGGTATTCCAAGTGGAAAAAGCACCTCGCTCGTGCTGAGGATTACAACTGCGCTGTAGTGCAGGGTTCACCCGCCATAATGGAGTTTCTCAGGGCGGTGGGTGTTCATCTCAATCCACGTTGGGCAGACTTCAAGAATATGGAGTTGATAGAAAGAGAGAGATATGGCGATATGCCCACGTTATCACAGGTTGGGGCCGAATTCTTGAATACTGTCGGCAATGGCAGGAGATGGTTTACTGTTGTCAAGAAATACGAGACAGACCCAGATGACGAATCCGATGTAGTCGAAGCCGTCACGAAAGCACGATGTCCTTGCAAGAGGAAGAAACATCCCTGGCCGCCGGAGCAGTGTTCGTATCTACAGTATGCACTTTCCAGGACCACAACTCGCCCGATCAAGAAGCTATCAGGAACAGAGTGCGAAGCAATTTGTCAAGAAATCAGAAAGCCACACTGGGCTAAGCTTTTGCGAACTTTGGAAGACAAAGGATGGTCCGCTACCTTCTAAGGTGAATGAAAAGCAAGTCTTCCCTGCTCAATCCTACTATCGAAACTTTGCGATGGGGTTGTAGCTGGATCTATCTTATTGTGTTTGGTATCCAGCTTCTACAACGACAATAGCTGGATCTCATGCCGGCAGTGGCTCAGAGTAAATACAGGTCGCACCCATCATGGCCTTTACTATTCACGAAAAATGCAACTGCGAGACCCGGGACAAGTTATGTCGAGTCCCAGCCAAGAGTCTAAAGCAGAGAACGGCCGTGATAACTAGATAGGATAATGATGAATCAAATAAGGGTTTTATTTACTTATGGTTAACCTTTTAATAGTCTGTCCTTGTTTGAGACCAATTCCCTTAGTAAAATAACACCTAGAATGCCCACCATCACTTTGTCCCTATGACCCATACTCCCGCAAAAGTTCTAGGGCACTATTCTGATGGTCAAGCTTGAAATTGACTAGCTCTCAGCTATGGATTTAACACGGCAGCTCGCAGCATCGGCATGTCGAATTGCGTACACCCGCTAACATCGGAGGTTGCATCGCAGAGAAATTTCAAGACCTTCCCACTAGAGAAGTGATCAGCAACTGACTCTATCTATCGTCGGCACTCTTGCTACTTCCGGATGGACAAGATGAGATTGCTATTGCCCAGACTTCTGCTTGAGCCAAGCCTCGCTATATCCAAGTATTGGCCGTTGGCACAATATCGGGACTAAAGATGCGTTTAAAATTTGTGACATCCTTATGAGATGTCATATTTGGCATCAGTTGATTACCCTGTGTCTGCTCTCACAAATTCTACGCTGATACTCATTGTCAACAACAGTGGATCCATGGCCCGGCGACAAAAATTGCGCCATCTAGCCTAGCCATGATACTACGTTTCAATGGATCCTACCGAGGGTCATTGGCATACATCTTCCAGGGTCAAGAGCAAGGAGAGGCAAAGCGAAAAAAAAAACCAAAGACCAAAGAGTGGGTGTGGGACATAGGCACTGGGTGCATATAAAAGCACTCAGCCTCAGGACTCGGACCATGTTCCTTGGCCGTTGATATCTACATCTCTGCCTCACTCGGAGGCCATCACGACCATGGCTACCCCCAAAGACGACACCGTTGTCGAGGCCGGGCCTCATCACGATGGATCCGATGAGTTTCAGCCTCCGCGACGACGAACATGGCACCACACAACTCTCTTCAACGCCTTTGTCATTGGCGCTGTGGGCTTTCTTGCACCCGGACTATGGAATGCCATGAGCTCACTTGGTGCTGGTGGCGCACAGGAGCCTTACCTGGTCAACGCCGCCAACGCCCTGGTATTCGGCTTGATGGGTATTCTGTGTCTTTTTGGTGGCCCCATCGCCAACCGCATTGGTCTTTCGTGGACTCTTTGCCTGGGCGCGGTTGGTTACCCCATCTACTCTGCCGGTCTCTACGTCAACAACCGGTACGGGAACGAATGGCTGGTCCTCGTTGGCGCCGTGACTTGCGGTCTCTCAGCAGGTCTCTTCTGGGCTAGTGAGGGTGCAGTTGCACTAGGGTACCCTGAACCTGGGAAACGAGGACGATACATGAACATCTGGCTGTGGTTTAGAACTGGCGGGCCGCTTGTGGGTGGCGCAATCGTCCTGGCCCTCAACAACGACGCGAGCGCCAAGGCCAAGGGCAAGATTGATCCTCAGGTCTACCTCATCTTCATCGCGCTTCAGTGTGTTGCTGCACCCGTGGCTCTTCTTCTGTCTCCTCCCGAGAAGGTGCAGCGAGCAGATGGAAGCAAGGTCATCGTCAAAGCAGAGAAGAGCTTCAAGGCTGAGTTCAGAGCTTTGTATCAGGCCAGCACGCGCAAGGATGTTTTGATCTTGCTGCCCATCTTCTGGGCGGCGTACTTTAACCAGTACAACAGCAACTTCCAGACCTACTATTTTGGTGTTCGGGCCCGCGCTCTGATCGGCTTCGTCATGAACTTTGGTGTTTTGCTGTCGTCGCAGATCATGAGCTCGTTGCTCGACTACAAAGGGTTCCCCATCAAAAAGCGCATCGAGTATGGCTTTTGGTACGTGGTTTTCTGGCACATTGTCGCTTGGGTGTACGCCTGGGTTATCCAGGAGAAGTACACAAGGACGGATCCTGCCTGGGACTGGGAGGACAAGGGTTTTGTGGAAGGATTCTTTGTCCTCTGCCTTTGGGACTTTTCCCGCCAGGCACTGCAGAACTGGCTGTACTACTTCCTGGCGACCAAGACCGACAACATCTCCGAGCTGAGCCGGTTCTCGGGAATCCTACGTGGACAAGAGAGTTTTGCCCAGGCCATCAGTTTCGGAATCAACACGAGAAAGTGGCATGGTGGACGAGTACCGATGGGTATCAATACCGTTCTTCTCGGTAAGTTGGCCTTCTGTGCCCGTGAGATCAGACCTGCTAACATGCGAAACAGCCCTGGCTGCATACCCTACTTGGCTAGCAATGAGACAGCATGTGCCTGTCGAGAAGCACACAGATGGCGAGGATGAGGAGATTATTCCCGCAGTTCCGGGCAATCTGACGGGGAATGTAAGCTTGTCAAAATAGAGAATCCATTTGAAGAAATGGCTCACTCCATGTTTAGAGTTGTCATAGATCAAGGATGCAGATACCCCAGGCCAGCGGTCTAGCGCTATTAGTTGAAGAGAAATTTGCTCGCTGGCTTAGCAGCGACAATAAAACTTGCCGTTATGCGCTCCGTAGTAAAATATTTGGTGCGCGTGCTGACTCAATTCATCAACGATCATGTTCTCCATCCCAATGTGTCTGTCGTGGGTTCGTCAATTCCTAATGATGCTTCGTTTGGACTGGCAATCGTATCAGGGTCGTCGGGTCCAAAACACTGAGTTAGTACTCTCACCAAGCAGACTCATAAAAACGTCACCCGAATCATAATAACCGCTTTAGGAAGACAATCTTAGAACAATTGTTGGGAAGAGTAGTTACATAAATGCGAACTCAATGCAATAAATAAATTATGACTACCCTACAATTTCCCAAAAGGGTAATTGTGATTCCGTCTTGTGATTGGCTTCCAGACTTAGTCAGCTGTTCACCCCGCCAACCGCACACCAATCATCGAGTGCTGCGACTCGGCCCAAACAACATGGTAAACGGTCTCAATTATCACCATCATCATCGCTGCTTAGGCTCTTTTTCTCAACGAATGGCCCGCATGCATTCTTAGGACACCCATGGACTTTAATCTGTCTGTCAGCCAAGTTGCGCATTGGCTCGACGCCCTCCCCTTCGACCAGACAGCGCCCACGCCCGAAGCCGACTGCCAGCGTGCGCTGAAGCGACGACGATCCTTCCGGCCAAACGAGTCGAATAAACGCAGACATCCCATATCTCCTCCTCCTTCGCAGCCAGCGCATGAAAGGTCCTCGTCGACTTCGACGGCGTCGCCCGACGTGACCCGTACAATGGCGCCCTCGACACCCAGCAAGTCATCGGCGAAGCGGCCAGCAACCGACGCCCCAATGGTCGACACCGACCAGACGCCACGAGCTTCAAAGGCCAGCGGAAGCAGAGGCCCTCTTAGCAACGCTCCTAGCTTGTCTTCCTCCCAAAGCGACGCCTATTCTCGAGACAGCAAGCGGTCGAAGCGGTCCCAGTCGCCATCCAAGTTGTTTCCTCTATACGGACCCGAGGGTCACCGCCTTATTCGAGATTCACTCAGCATGACTGCGCCTACACATAACATTTCTCCGACTCTTCGAGATTTCTTGGGCGACATCAACGACGTGGCAGGCAGACATTGCATCATGCCACGGCGAATCAAGGCCGCGCTACAGGAACATCTCGATACGACAGGCCAATTCGAGCGACTCCACGAATACATGTTCTTTGACGACGAAACAAGTACTGGAAGCGGGCCTTGTGGTGCAAGTGGTGAGGAATTGGTCCGCCGGGCTCTGCGCATCGCGACCCGGTCTAGCGATTGCTCCCGCATGCTCAGCGACGAATCGGCTTGGAACAACCTCGTGCACTCCCCGCTTCTCGACATGCTCGTATATGATATGAAAGACAGCCCGAACCAAGATGTTCTGGACTTTGTGTCGTGGTAGGTCGCAACTGTGCTTCCTGTCTTCTGGCAATCGAAGATTGACGCTGACCTCTTCCAGCACGACAACCAACATTGACTCATCCTACCACCGCTTTCCCGACGCCGCCAGCCGAGTCGACTACGTCCTCCAGCTACTACCTGAACACGATCCTACCATGCGAAGGTCACATGAGGCGCTACTCGCAGACACGGCCCCATGCTTCAACTGGACGGCGGACCGTCTACTGCAGCAGTACCCGTTGGCCGTCAGCATCGAGACTAAGCGTTACGGCGGCAACACAGCCAAGGGGGAGCAGCAACTAGGCATCTGGCACGCAGCGCATTGGGAGTTTCTTGCATCGTGGGTCGGCGTCGAGCCTCTCTCTGACCTGGGCTTCCTCCCCGGCGTCGTGGTCCAGGGCCACACCTGGTCACTTGTTATTACCACAAGGCGCCAAGCCACGACGGTACGTGCATACAACGTCTTTCCGAACAGCACAATGCTAACACAGGTATGTAGACGGTACTTTGCAGTGTCGAATTTGGCAACACAGGGTCTCTCGTTGGCGTTTTTCAAGTCCTGGCTGGGCTGCGGCGGCTGCGTAGCTGGTCACTTGAGGTCCTGTGGCCTTGGTATAAACAGCATCTGCCTGGGCTCTCTAGCCCATCTAATAATGAGGAACAGACGTCTGCCGCCGCTGGAGGTGAAGCAATATGATTGGATGGGTAATGCGTCCAGTGGTTATGCAGTGCGCTTTGCTGCTGAGGCTCGTTTTTGGACATAAGATGAGGATGCGCATGAACAAGCATGATTCAAATAGCGATTAAGGGGCTATTTTTGCTGGCCAGCCCGACCAAAATAAGAACTTGCATGAGAATCCATTTATAGTTGCTTGTGCTGATGTGTCACTATGTGTCGCGCTGCCCCTCCTACCTTAACTGGTACAACGCCACGCACATAACTAGCCATCTAGTCCGATCAAGCCAAAGCCAGGAAGACAAAAAGATACGTAAGAAGATGCAAAAATTACATACAACAGCGGGGATTCGCTGGTCGTCACCGACCCAACTACTAATCCGCCCCTCATCGGCTTGACTCTGGGAGAGCAGACGGGATCCCGTATTTTCCGGTGGGTATGGTCGTATGTGACGATTTGGGGTGAGAATTCGCCCTATGCTGTTGAACTGTAAGAAGAATTCAGAACAGTATCAGAATCTTCCGAGTGCCTAGCCCAACAGCGGATCAGTAGACACTGCCAACGTAAAACCCACAGCTACTCCTGATGTTGCAGCTTCGCCGTTGACACTCTTGACACAAGGTTCGGGACACTATCATAGATACGGCGAGTTACGAGGAACTCAACAAAGAGAGAAGTTGTATTCATCGCCATGACAACCCAGAGAGCGAATTGGGGGGACCAGGTGTCAAGGCTAGAGATGATAACGGGCGAAATTGGTTTACTCAGGATGTCTAATCGTCGAAGAGATGCGTTGAGGTCTTGTCTCTGAAGCCCATATGTCTTGGCAATGGTGATGACCCAGTCCCGCTCGATGGCCACGATGCTGGCGACAGACGCAAGCTTTTCGATACAGCCAAGAACCGTGAGGATAACGAAGAAGACGCATTTTGTCGACGGTGAGGTGGACCAACCCTGGAGCAGGATAAAGAGGAAACATGACAGCGCGACAGAAAGCCTCTGAGCAACGATGGATAGATGTAGAGCTTTCAGTCTGTCTAAAGAATCTGCCTGAGTGCCAACCCAAGAAGAAGAGAGAACTGCAGCCAACGATTTGACAAGGCTATAAACCGAGATGTAGAGGAGAGTGCCAGGAAATGGAACGGCAAGAAAAAAAGCCTGGCCTCCTTCGGACGACCTGACAGCCCATGAAGAGAGAAACTGGGCAATGAATAGAGGTGAGAGGTCAGCAGTTTTCGCTGGGGCGCCACAGGAGGCTTCAGGTCGGTGATTCATTTTTTTGTCCTCTTCTCTCTTTGTGTAATTCTCCCATTCGTAAATGATTGCCGTAAACTTGTAGGTATTGATGATTTCAGTCAACCCCACTGACTCGTCATCCGGAGAGCTTACTCACAGTCCATGCATGAAAGGGAGAAAACACGGAGTCCGAGCCTCCGTGCCGGGGGACATAGTTCCGAGTGCGGCTAGGCCCGGAAATGGTTTCACTCCACCCAGGATAGCAACGATAAATCGCAACCACTGAATTTAGAGGTTGCAATCACATGGAGACACCTGTGGAGGATTTCTAGAACTCATGTAGATAGGTTCTCCATGACATGACATATTGAGCCAATGAAGAAGTTAGAGAGTGGTCGAGATGACAGGGCGGAAAGCACCGAAAAGAACATGGCCTTGTGAATAACCGATCTGTGTCCCTTTTACAGCTTGAAAGGCTCTTATGTGAGCATCATGTTCTAATACCTCTAGGAAGAGATGACAAGGAAACTTGGTCCTTTTGCTATTGCCAACACCGTCCTCCCATTGAATTTAGGAACGCAGAGCATACTTGTATTATTCTAGCCTTCAAAGACAATCCTGTTGATAGTATCCTCGCTTGAAGCCGATGAGTATGCTACGGGCTACCGAAATAACTCATAGAGCCTATACCGTCTTTTAGGGACCCATCTCCCTACATCTTGGAACGTGTCGTGCTCTAGTGACAGTGTGCGTACATCCTCAATGTCCATGCCCGACCAACCCTTGAAAAGTTCACTTTCCCCGGTCCTCGTCAAATAGTCGGACGTTTTGTATCTATACATCTTTATCATTCTGATCCACCGGCGACCGCAACCTGTGCCACAGTTGGGTTCGTCACACCACAGCACGCCCTTGGTCCTGGCGTTGAGAATCGGATGTTCAGTCGTTCCAAAGTCAAGGTTGGAAAGCCACCCGAAACTCAGCGGATCGAAGTGACGTAAAAGGTTAGTAACCTGAAGAGTGATATAGCTATCATTAGAGAACCATGAATACCGATCATGTGTCCATTTGTAAGATGTACCGCAGTGCCGACAGCAATATGTATGATCTCGACAGAAGGAAACAAGACTTGGTAATGACGAGAACCCTGATGGTGGGAAACAGGTGCAATCAGAGGATATGAGGCACTTTAATACCGAATCCTTTTGGTCCGTGAAGTGCTTGCAAAGATATTTGCAGTTCTGGAGCTGCTTGTCCAGTTGACTCTGAATGGCTTGCATATCGACAGGCTGATCATAGACCACGCGCAACAGACAAAAGTCCCTCTTGACGGTGAAATAGGATGGTGAAAAAAGGGAAGAGGAGATCTCGAATCGTGGTGCACAGTAGTACGGGTTTAGATAAGTGCGCCCTGTGGAATTCGCATACAAATGTTCAGGGTCCTCGCACTTGAAGGTGCTTCGACACGGCCCATTGCGTTGTCGCTTTTGCACCTGGGTTGATAATTTGTAATGGTCACAAATAGCGAAATGACCCGTGGTTCCCAAACAGGAGACTTTTCTTCCATGATGCGTGGGAAAGAAAAGAGCAGGATGCTCCTTTTCGCAGCTGGAGCAGTATACTGGCTCCCAAAAGGACTGCATCCTCCGCACAAGCTCACCCGAGTCCGAGAGATGGGTGCATCTCGTACAAAGATGTGTACGTAGCAGCGTGTTTCTGATTATTCGGAGCTGATAAAACCCCGCTTTGGTTATGCAGTGGCTTTCGTCTCCGCATTGAAGGATCTCACGACGAAAGTCTTCCAGCGTGCTATCATGAGACAAACGACGAAAGAGACGACAAGTTTGACGGACCATATAGACGGAGCTATGTGGCGAATGTAGCATGATGTTGAGTAAAATCTCCTCGGGTAACTGAAGTAATGCGTTCTGGCTGATGGTGATCTGGGAGCCTTGTTGAGGATACGTGTTCGCTTTGGGCGGAGACGAGGCATCCTTCTTGGTGGGTGGTACAAAGTCAGCCAAGATAGGCCTTTGAGATGTAACGCGTATTGCCTTTAGTAGACGCGAGCGGAGTGAAAGCCCGTTTTCAACGATGATAGACCACGCCCAGATGTCCATGGTTGGGTCTTCTCAAAGGAATCTTGCAGTTGGATGTAATGTGACGACCGGGTCGCATGGAACAAGGCGTTTCGGGCTGGGTGGAAACCTTGATTCGCGTTAAACGTGTATTGAGTTCAAAGATTGAGAAGTGTGTTGTGTGAAGAAGAAAAGCAATGGGCTCCTACGAGTCGGGTAGAGCAGTATTTATTCTCGCTGAGAGGCCAGATAGCCTCTCATTGTGCAGCTAGGCGTGACTCTTCTTTGCTGCTGCGCAGCTGAAAAGTAAAAAATTAGGTGACTTTATTGGCACGTAGCTTATGATGCTACGATGTGTTAAGAAACTGTGTTCTTTGTCGTTGTAGAAGCTGGATACCAAGCACTATAGATAGTTCGTTGTTATTACAGAACCTGGATAATAAGCATTGCAGATAGTGCTCAAAGTTTTATCTCGCATACCTATATAATGTGACTTTGCAGAGGCTTAAAAACTGGGCCATAAGGATGTGTTTGAGATAAGTGACTCATGCATCATCCTCAACCAACTCTTTGCTCTCCTCATACATTCACTTTCCACTCATCGCTTACAGTCCCGCAACAAACCCTCTACCTTAACATACCGAACACCAATCAAGGCAGATGACTATCCGTTCTTTTGTTTTGCGCCTTGCAATGTGATGAACGTATTACTGCCAATTGCCTGCTATACAGTGACGAGGTGATCTGCAGTGCATCTAGACCGCCAATGCCACACTCTCTGAATCTTTCCTCAATCTGGGTACGTAGTTCGGCCACGCTGCTCTTGGTGAAACTCCATCACAAGCTCGTGACAGTCAACCCAGACTACCACCCGCGATCCGCTCCCCGCCCTCCCACAATTTTCAATTTCGAAGCTCCCCTTCCACCCATGAAACCCCTTCAACGCTGGTCACCACCCAGCAAGGAGTGGTGGAACTCGTTGCCCAACATAAGACCTGGACAAAGATCCGACCTGAGCTTGGATCCAGCGCTGCGCGCAGCAGGCATGCTCTTCAGAAAGCCGGATTCAGAGGACGACTTCTGGGGCCCGGACGTTGACAATGCCATTGTTTTGGAAATGATTGGGATCCTCATCGATCACGGAGCGAACCCTCTCTCCAACTACCTCATTAGGGAGAAGGGTGATTATTCATGTGCACCGCCTGAAAACATTCACTTCGAGAACGGCGTTGCTCCGCCTGAGAGAAATGCCAACGATCGGGAAGTGACCTTGCTACACCATTTGATCCAGACAATCAGAGAATTCCAAATTCAACCGTTTCTAGCGCCCGGAATAGATGTCAACCACAGAGACCCAGAAGGACGCACACTGCTACATGTTTCCTGTACAAGACCTGGTTTGATCGACAAACCTTTCACTGCAGGAGGACAAGAAACCATTTTCCAGCACCTTGTAGCGCTCAACGCTGATCTTACCGCACGAGACAACCTTGGCCGGACGGTCCTTACATCCCTACTTGAGTTTTACTGGGTCAGTCCATCCGAGCGCAGGGCGACGTTGGATGAATTGATTCGCCTGGCGCCGAAGCTAGTACATGAGGCCGATGACAACTTTGGCGATACTCCACTGATATACGCTATACGTGGGGCTGTTGCGTCAGATGGCGACACGGAGACGGTGCAGAGGCTTCTATCCGCAGGTGCGTCACCTCTTGTGACAAACAAGAACGGCGACGGAGTTCTGCACAAGCTAGCAGAAGATCTCGGCACACCGAAACTTCGCGAGCTGTTTCAAGACCTGGTCCGTCGTGGAGCCGACATTAACGGGCGCAACTCTCAAGGCGAGACACCACTTTTCAAATTCGCCTTTCGACATCCCCAGGACTCAGATGATACGTACGATCGTGACTATTCGAAGCGAAAGGTTCGGGGCGACGCATACGAGGAACCACGAGAGCGGGGGGCCATAACACTGCTGAAGGAGCTGGGTGCCGATTTCTTGGCCAAGGACAATAATGGTAGAGGGCTGCTGCATGTTGCAGCCGCCGGGGATGTGGTTCGCTTTCAGGAGTTGATGGCCGCGGGATTGGATCCTATGATGGAGAACAATGCGCAGCAGACGGCAATTGATGTAGCAGCGGCTTTCTCAAACACCAGTGTTCTGGAGATATTTGAGAAGAAGGCAAGGAGGTAGGGGCTGTGGACGATATAGAGGGTGAGAAACCAAAAGGCCCGTATGAGGAGTTGGCACATGATCTGATGCTATTGGACTGCTGTTTGAGTCACATTTAGGCCATTTCTTTGTTGTTTCAATGGAGATGGCCCCGCCCACCAAGAAGAGTGAGAGGGGCCATCTTGCTTAGCCTATCGCTGCCTAGTTTCGACTATTGGTATATATGCTTGGACAATGAATATTGTAGACAAGATTTAATAGCTTCATTACCCTAGCACGGCTGTACCTATTGTTTGAGCTTCCGGCGAGGCGCTGTCATACGCAACTAGACGTCTCGTTAGCAAGGCAATGACTACACAAATCGAGCAAGGTCAACTAACATAAGCCTCGATACCGACCGCATGAATCGTAAAGGCGGTCCAGCCCCCAACAAGGTATCCCGTCCGCAGCGCCACTGCCAGACCTGGCAAGTCCGAGGGGTCCCAATTTGCTTTGTAAAGAACTTCTTTCCCGGGATCTTCTCCTGTGAGATAGGAGGAGCAATCCGGGGGTAAACGCTTGACTTCACTCAAGTTGGTATCGTCCAGGTGTTGAATCAGGTCGCAGGACAGATTCTGAGATACCGATCCACGCGAGCCAACGACGATAGCAGTGCCTATTAGGACAATTCTCATTGTTATGATAGAGCCCGCCTTAACTGTGTCAGCAGCTTCCAGTCTTAAGTATTAGAGGATAAAGAGAGGACGGACATAAAACCAACCCCTAAGCATCCAGGCCCTATGACGATCAAATTGCCGCTTCTTTATGCTAATCATGCCCATAACCATGGCAGTAGCAAATGATACGGCCATTATATAGGTTCCAATCCGCGCTGAGAAAGGTCCCCCAAAAGCGCGCTTTTCAACCATAAGAGCGCCAATGGTACCTATTGCCGATAGTGCCAGCACTAGATAGCCGTTCATGCGGTGGTACTTGGCAAAGCGAGGCTGTCGCAGTGCCGGCACAAATTGCAAACAGACCATGGCCCCTGCCGGCAACATTGTAGCAAGGTGCAGCCGGATACCGGTGCGGGTGATGCCCGGTCTGCCAAACCAATAGCATTCACCAGGGCTTGCCCACGGGTCCTTGCCACAAAAGACGTTGTCGACATCGATGAATGGGAGCTGTAGCGTGGAGAAGACGAACAAGAAGCCCGCAAAGACTAGGAATGGCACCGGCGTTCTGCCTCCTGGAAATCCAAGGAGATTGCCGAGAGCAGCCATGCTGACCACTGCAACGTTCTCAGTACGGCAACTTGGGAGTTTGAGGTGGTGAAATGAAACTCTGGGGTTGGAAAGAACTTTGTTTTATCACCCTAGCGCTGACGTGAGCCGCCGCTGGCCCCCGAAACGATATGACCCTTTCGGGGATAGCTTGCAGGTGAATGATGCCTATTTAAGTTAGGGAACAAGTTTCTGATTCAACACAGTGGCGTTTCTTGTAGCCAATTCTTGTCCCTTTTTTGGTCAGCTGGCTTGGCGTCAACCCAGGGCACCCGGCATCCATTCAAAGGGATCGAAGCATAGGCCCGTCGCAAAGAGTGAAATGCAAGTTCACGGAGACAAAAAAGTGTTTAGCCCAACGAGCTATATGTGCAAGGTAACGAAATAAAGAAAGAATACGGTCAAACATGGCAGAAATATCTTTTCGGCCTCTTGGCGAATAGTTATTCATCCACTCTTGTCAAGTAATTTCATCTTGAGCTTAGCGAAGTAATAGATAAATACTTTTAGCTGCAGGCCAAGAGGATTTACACCTTCCCGATGCATAGCCATATTTCATTGATATAAGATCCCATAATTAAGAGTCTTGTGATACCTGTGATATCCGTGACAGTCTTTCAGGCACCTACGAAAATGTCGGGTTTCGGCTCGGGATGGGGTGGCAATTCGGTCCCGCACTGTCGTTCCGGGCGAGTCGTCACTGGAGTTCACCAAGGCAACATGCAGTTGGTACTAAACCACATGCCTGTCTTGGTGTTGCCACAGATTGAACACAACAGGCAGGTCGTTCGTTCTTAGGGCGCTAGGGTTAGCAGATCATGTTTGTTGGGGGAAAGCAATCGGCATTGAACCAGTCCAATTGTTCCGACGACTTGGCAAGTTGCGGAAGCGAAGACAGGTAAGAACTTTCTATCCGTGCAACTTGAAATTAGTCAAAGTCGCGGTCACTTGCGAGAAACACTTTCACGAAGGGGATGCTGTAACTATTGCCAGTCAAATGAGAAACAGACTTAACCAGTACATCCAGTTTCCATCAAGCGGTGGAGAGATAACATAGATCATCCTTCCCCTAATTTGACAATACGAAGACTCCAACCAGAAGGTTTGCAGCAGCGGTGCCGATCGCTTCACATTTCTAGGGTTCAATGAAGACATATTCTACAAGTAATAAACTCAGGGCCCGTCCGCATGTCTTGACATCTCGGAGTAGTTGTTGAGACCCACGTGACACTCTCACGAGTCCCATCGGCATTAGAATACATCCGCTCACCACCATTTGATCAAGGATTATCCGAAACAATGTCTGCGGCTGGTGGGGAGCTATAGCCAGTCAGCAAGGGCGGATTTACGGGTATAGTTAGCTGTAGTTGCCGATGGCATGTTTTTACTGGCAAAAGTTCAGGGCTGATGTTTCGACCTGCTTCATTCGTTATCTTGCAGCTCATCCTCACCACATGTCAAAAATCGACCCTCTATGCCGCATATTCTCTACGTAATGAAACTGGCTGTCTCCACCAACACCATGTGAGCCCCATCAATGAGAGTTTGGAACTTGGTTGCATCGGGGTGCAAAGACAACGTACCGAGGCAAAAGTTCCGAACCTACAAGAGGTTCAAAAACAGCTGAGCTTTGCAGTTCTTGCAACTTGTGTACGTCATATGTCTCGCCCAGCGTAAGTTACGCGTTCTGTCTGCAACTTGACATGTTCTCGTCAGGTGCCTCAAATCCAGCGGGGCGTAAAGAGTGAAGCCAGCTTCCTCAAGTCAATCTGTTGACGAGGGGATATGAAGGAAGGTTATAAAGAGTACATCCCCTTCCGCAACTAATTACACATGGTTAGGTGACTCATCTACATACATGTTTTCCTTTTTGCCGGCTAGCATACTTCCATTCACTCGTTTTCAGCCTAAAGGATCGTATCCAGTTTATAACTCGACTGTAGAGCACGAGTGGGCCTGATCACTTTCTCTAACGCCAGATGGAGGCCATCTACGATAGTCGTGCTTGGCAATTGCCGGCTGCTACGACAGGAGGAAGCGCCTCCATCTTTGACGGACAGCAAGCTGTATTCTTGGATGAAATCAGCTGTGCAGATGCAGTAGCGTTTGCTAAGGCGGCCGACCATGCTGGTGCCCTCGTCCCACGAACTCCGACCAACTGGCGTTTCAAGTGCACCGGGGACTGCAAGAGTCCTCCTGACTCATGCCTTCGACATCTTCTAGAATACGCATCGCAGTTGAAGACAGCGGCCGAAGGGAGAACTACGGCGAAAGCTTCAATTCCAACAACTCCAGGTGCCCTTTTTCCAGGTATCCAACAATCCTGTGGCTGCAGCCGGTCGCCAGCCTGGGACGCGATAGAGGCACCCAGCCCTTGGTTCACTCGCACCAATTCGCCCGTTCCCGCCCCTGACCTCTCCAAGCTGCTTGGCCTTCCTCCCAGTGATCTCGATGCAGGCCAAGATTTATGCGACAGATTGCGCTGTTGACTGCGTCGTCGATGCAATGAAGGCGGTCGGCATGAAGTCTTACGCAAAGGACGTGTCGTTCCCCAGGTTACTCAACGAGGCCATGTGCTACCCCTTGTTTGACGGCGGAAACATTGGCCTTCGTCGACGACAGATGCAGCGTCTGATGATTGAGGAGGATTACGAGCCTTGGGCGGCAACTTATGGGGCTACGGTGAAGGAGAAGGGACGTCTGTAGAGAATATTGATATCCGAACAGGTCAATGGTTTATTTTTACTCTCTTCATAAGCACTTCTTCGGTTGTATGCTAAATACTACTTGTGGAGTAAAAGAGATGACAAGGTATTTTCGCAGTCGGTGGGCGCATCAGTCTATTTACATTTATGGCTTAACCCACTACCTCCTTAAATCCTTGCCCGATCACTTGACAGCACCTTGACCAATCCAGGGTGCAGTTCGTCAATAGAGTTGCATCCTATCAACCGCATGATTCTCTCCAGCTCGTCCTTAAAAATACGCATGGCTTTCTCCACGCCCTTCTGCCCATACCCGGCCATCGCGTACAAGAATGGGCGTCCAATCCCAACTCCGCGAGCACCCAGGCACAAAGCCTTGAGAACATCTGTTCCTCGGCGAACGCCACCGTCGACGTAGACCTCGATCTTATTCTCGAGTCCTCGCTCTCGCAATAAAGGCATGACCTCGGCAAGGACTTCAATGGGAGCTTCAGAGTATTCCAGCTGGCGACCACCGTGGTTGGACAGAATCACGGCCTTGACGCCATACTCAGCTGCTTTCAGGACATCTTCCACTCGTTGTACGCCCTTGATGGCGATGGGCATTTTAGTAATGCTCTGGAACCAAGGGATATCCTCCCAAGCTAGACCCGCGTTCATGATAAGTGACGGATCCAGTTCCGTTGCCGGAGCATCCTGAAACTCGTCGTCATTGCCAGGGTCGTCACTATGGTGCAACCGTAGGACTCTTTCGCGACTACCCAGGTGAGGATTATCCACAGTGATGCAAAGCGCTTTGCAGCCGAGTCTCTCAGCTTTTTCGACAGCATCCTTTGCAGCCTTGCGGTCCTTTTTGACGTATATCTGGAACCATTGAGTTGCATCTGGCGCCCTAGTGTCGGTGATCTCCTCAAGAGGGCATGACGAGTATAAGGGTATCATCTGTATGATCCCATGGCTGTTACTTGCTCTCGTCAGGACGACTTCACCTTCTGGGTGGCCTAGTTTAGCACTAGCTGTAGCTGTGACATAAATGGGAATGGAGGTCTTTGTTCCCAGAAGAGTTGTCGATATATCGACATGCTTGACGTTGATGAGGACTTTGGGACGGAAGCGTAGGCGTTGGAACGCAGTGATATTTTCCTTCAGGGTCTGATTACATAGGTGAGTCAAGTTGCACCTTGCACGGGTCGTCTTCGGAATGCAACTTACGAACTCGTCATCTGCCCCTGTTGAGTAGTATTCCCAAGACTGCTTTCTCATAGTCTGCTGGGCCACAAGCTCAAAGTCCCGGATGCTGATACAGTGCGGTAGTGGTGGTTTCTTGTAGATCGTGGCTTGGCCTTCCTGTTGCTCTTGGGGTTTGACCTCTTCCGAGGTCACACTGGAATCAATGACGCCTAACTTTTGTGAAGGCTCAAGCCATTTGTCGAGAATGTCCTTTGAATGAACAAGATTAAATGCTGTGGTGGCGTCCTTGCCCTGGAATTGCAAAGGTGAGCTTCTACTCATTAGAGAGTATCCTAGTTTGATAAGACATACCGCATGCATCAAGATGATTCTTCGGCCTCCAGGATGGTCTATTCGAAGAAATGGCGTTAACGAAATTGCGTTGATGCGATGACCGAGTTATGCCACTCACCTGGAAGGAATTTGGTTAGATCGTAGGCATGGTTCTAGATCATGTCAGTCTAACTTCTGACTATTGCGGAAACCGCCTACATGAATAATAAGCCAACACGACTTGGCATTGTTATGCTTGGCGACCTCGGAGGGATACAAAGCCATCTTGGATCAGCGCATGACGTATCTAGAGGAGTAGTCGGGATGACGCGGTTACCTAGGTCAAGCTTGTCGATAGAGCCTGACGCAAAAGCACTGGGAGAACGGAGTGAGAACGATAGAGTTAAGACAAAGTCTCTACGAAAACGCGGTTGCTATCTGACGTGCGTTTTTTTGCAGCAGCGCTAGCGGTGTGGGTTTGATAGATCCACCTGGCGTGCGAGTTGGCCGAAATGATGCAATGATAAGAGACTTATACTCGGCGGATCGCCCAATCAACATGCCATTTTATCGGGGCTTAATACTAGGGTCAAGTATAGATCGTTTCAAATACACTCCACAAATCCTCCCTCTCATAGAGCTACCTCGCACTCGAAAAGGGTAGATAGGGCAACGTGGCTGCTGTAGGTAAGCCGTTAGAGAGGGAGAAGTTATGCCAACGGTAAAAGTATACCATTAAAATCGTAGTCTTATTAATTAGCACTCTACAATTTCCCTGCCATTTACATAGTCATTCTACAGCATCGCTAAAGTCACCTCGCAACGAAACATTCTGTCTACGTCCTAGTCGCGGTATCTTTGCCCCACAATATCGTTGGCGGTGATAGGCAATCTTCTACCTTTGGTAAAATGGAGAGTGGCAATCTAACGACATCTGAGATTAAATCTCACTCTCTAACACTTAGTAATTCGACTCTGCCGAGCAGCATCACGTCAAGCTTATGACGCGACGCGACTCGGGGAAAAGGGCGATAAGCAGACGTCGACCAGGGTGCCAATTCAGGTATCTAGGCCACCGTGGGGACATCGACAGAGGAACATGACAGCCAATAATGACTCTTGACTATCCTCTGCTCATTCACAGCAAAGTAGGTACTGCGCTCAACCAATAGTGACTGGGGTTCGGGAACTACAGCCGAAGCAGGGGATTATTTTATCACGTCACAGCGGCCTTGTCAAATGCAATACCTAATCAACGGTAACTACAGCCGAACCCCGTAGCTCATCACGCTATGGAAGCCTTGTCAGTTGCAACACCCGGCCAATGATGATGCTCGCCGTTGACGACGAAGGAATCGACTTTACAATGACGCCTTCTTCCGATCTGGATAACTCCAAGGAGCCTATCCGAGGAGGAGGAAGAAGGGCAATTCGAGAATTGTTTTAATGCGAAATCCCCCCCCTAGTACAGAAGCCGATGCCTGCTGATCCTTTAGAGACCGAGTAAAAACTCGACGGAGCCGTTCCAATTCCTATTAGCACTCGGCCGTCTCATGCAAGCTCCAGGCAGTCTTGTGTCTCACATTTGTGGCAATTCTCGCTGTTATCTTTCTTGGACCGAATCAATCTCAATTCCTCTACTCACGTGCAGGGCTTGATGGCGATATGTCTGATCTCAAGGTTTCGGTAGTCAATGACGGTCAGGCACCAGACCATGGACCTAGTAACTCGGCAAGCTCGTCACTAGCGCCCGTGACCGTCCAGTCAATACCGAAACGAACCTGGCGGTCATACATCTGGGATACGTTTGACAAATCACCCCAAGAACGAAGGTTTTTGTTCAAACTGGATCTGGCTTTGATGACCTTGGGCTCCCATGGATATTTTATTCGCTATCTAGATCAGGTGAGCTACAGCACACCAGCCAATACAGTTCTTGGATTTTTTTTAATCGTAAAGTTTCCAGGTAAACTTGAACAATGCTTTTGTATCCGGAATGAAGGAAGACTTGTCCCTTTACGGAAATGAGCTCAATTACATCCAGACTTGCTGGACTGTTGGTTACGTTGTTGGACAAATCCCAAGGCAAGTGTCGCTATAACCTGCTGGGGAAATACATACTGACCATCACAGTAATCTCATCCTGACTCGTGTTCGGCCGAGCATCTGGCTGCCATCATTGGAGGTGCGTGTCTTTATCGCTAACGTGACTGAAGATGAGGTATTGACCTGTTTCAGATCGTCTGGTCAGTCCTCACCATGCTCTTGGTGACCTGCAAAACCACTGGTCATCTCTGCGCCGTCAGGTTCTTCATTGGCCTTGCCGAGAGCGGTTTTTATCCAGGTTTCCAATACATCGTTGGCTCGTGGTATCGAAAGGACGAACTCGGCAAGCGAGCGTCGATATTCCTTGCCCTTGGAAACATTGGCTCTATGGTCTCTGGGTACATCATGGCGGGTGACCACAAGCTCAATGGCGTGGGTGGATTTTACGGTTGGCAGTGGTTGTTCCTCATTTGCGGCATCATCTCGCTGCCAATCGCGCTCCTAGGCTATGTCATCATGCCTGACATGCCTGAGACTACTCGGGCCTGGTATCTAACTGCCGACGAAGTCAAACTTGCCGAAAGACGGATGGAGCTTGAGGGCCGGGCAAAGAGAGCTCCCTTCACCAAGGCAAAAGTAAAGAAGATCTTGACAAGCTGGCATATCTGGTCTTTCGCGCTGCTGTATACCTTGTTTAACAATGGCAATGCCGGCCAGACACAACCAGGCTTTGCCCTCTGGTTAAAGTCCGAAGGTTATTCAGTTGAGCATGTCAATGTCTATCCCACCGTTATGGATGGCTTGGGTGTTATCTCGACTATCATCTTTGCCTGGATATCGGATACTGTCTGCCGTGGCGAACGGTCGCCGCCAATCATGGCGTCGGGTGTCATCAAGATCATCGCGTATACGGGCCTGACTGTTTGGAATATCTCTGCTCCGTTCAAATGGGCTTGTTTTATGCTGTGCGGTGCCGCCGGGGGTATCAGCGGCCTCATATTCACATGGGTGCAGGAAATCTGCAGCGACGACAACGAAAAACGAGCTTTGGTTTCAGCTTCAATGAACGAGATCACGTACGTGTTCCAAGCTTGGCTGCCGTTGGTCATCTGGCAGCAGGTTGAGTCACCTCGGTACCCCAAGGGCTTTCCATCCATGCTGGGAATGGGTATTGTTCTGATTGCAGTTTCTGGAGTGATCGACGTACTTCACAAGAGGGAGAAGAAGGTTAAGACCCGGCTGCAGGAAGATGATCAGGTCTCAAGCAGTGAGGCTTAACCAAGCAGGATAGCCGCAGATAGTTGCCTGAACAGTCAATATTGGCCATGGTAGTGATTTACATAAGGTCTTGCTTTCGTTATGTATCGACCTTCAACTTGATCGGACATCCTTTGGAGTGTTGCAGATACGGTAGACATACCTTGAGCTGATATTATGGCGATGGCGCGTCAACATTAGTGTGACGCGCTCTGATTGGTCTGGTGAGAGTCGGTTCAGCTGACGCAGCAACTATCTCCACCTCACACGGGCTACACTTTTCGACAGTATGGCATCGAGGTTCTCATGCACCATCCGGATGAAAAACCTGACATGTGTAGTTGTTAAGCGTTGCGAGATTCCAGGGTAAATTTTGGCGTCAATTTCTCGAGATTAAAGAAAGCCTTGGGGCGAAACGAGCAGCTGCGTGTTCGTCTGATCACGTTGCAACGACAAGATGTGTAAGCCCATACATAACTGTAACGGAAATCCTGCCCTGTGATTGGCCGAGCAT
>JAADYS010001535.1:0-12616 GCA_012931995.1 Fusarium albosuccineum
GAACAAGTGCTTGACCACTCGGTCGGTGGCAAGCTTCCTTTGACAATCTACGAGAGCAACTACGAGGTCGACGACCCCAAAGCCGATAATGACGGCGAAGACAAGAAGATGGATGATGGAGAGCCAACCCTAAAGCTCAAGTTCAGAGAGCTCCCCTACTCTGTTGAGACTGACGAGACTGAGATGATCAGCATGAACTATGTTGCTGGTTCGGGTGGCAATGCAGCCGCCGCTGCCCCCAAGGAAGAGAAGCCTGCCCTATCCGTCGAGTCCAATGGCAAGGGCAAGCGCCGGCTGGTCGAGAGCAAGGACGAAGAGCGAAAGGATCCGGCTCAGGAGGAGGAGGCTGCTCTCACCCCGGAGGAAGACGAATTAATTGCCGCCCTCACCGCCAAAGCCAACGCCATCAAGATGCTCCAGTCCCGCATCCACCTGCTGACCACCTACCTCGAACGCCTACCACCCTCATATGTCAACGGCGACCTGGCTGACTCTGGGAGCATGGATGCTGACTATACTACCCCTTCTCCCACCGTACTCCGCCAGATCCAAGCTCTTGTTAGCCGCCTGGACCTCGTTATCCCCTCGGACGAGGCCTCCTTTGAGCGTGAGATGCTACACGAGGCCAACGATGTCAATCTCGTTGGTCTCCTCAACGGCATTATGCAGAGCGTCAACCAGGCTCGCGATGTTGGCAAGAAGTTCAACATCGTTGAGACTGCCAAGGCATCCACCCGACGTGGCGGTGGCTCCGATTTTACAGTTGATCCCGCCGCCTACAACATCCGCGGCGCTGGAGATATCCTGATGTGAGAGCACCGGTCGTCTACCTGTGAGTTGAAAGGAACCCGATGAGAGGTTACCAGAGCTCGACGCTAGTATGTTGAGCCAATCCCAAAGCATTTCAGCCCGGCGTTAGGTGTTGAGGTAGATTTAGAACGAAGGTGCATTAGAAAAACCGGCTTGCCAGCTTATCTTGATATCAGCATCTAGTCCAAGTTCCATGCCGTGAATTCGCCCTGAATTTCCTTGTTGCTCAAAGCTAGACTAATTTTTGCCGTTTTTAATATTCCCCGACACCGTTTACCATCTATTGCTCCACCCCATCACACGCCAAACTTTTTTGTTTCTGAGTAGGTAGCCAAAACACTCAGTCAGTCAGTGTCCTTCCCTGTCAATCAAACTTGAGTCGTAAAGCATCGATTCCCCCTATTTTTATCAACCAAACGTCACCTCTCGCGATAAAGAACATGGCCATGAAAACATATGCCACCAGGATATCTCAGTCTATCATCATAAACGCATTCAAAGGACAACAACAAAAATCTCAGGCCTCAATCACAATCTTCAGGACCAGATTGCCCTTGTCATCACTGGTACGAGTCGCCAGCTCAAAAGCCCCTTGTGCTTTATCAAGTCCCTTGAAGCGGTGTGTGACCATATCGTCCAGCGAAGGAAGACCCGAACCAGGACTATTCCGGGCCTGGGAGCACAGGAGTCGGATGCCCGTAGGGTATGTGTTGGAGTAGCGGAAGATCCCCAATATGTCGATCTCGCGGAGGTGGGCCACTGACAAGGGGAGTGTCTGGATAGGAGTACCCATGCCGACCATAATGACCTTGCCGCCAGCCTTAGTCGCGTACAGACTTGTGTGCATGCAAACTTCCTTTCCAGTGCACTCAAAGGTGACATCCACGCCATCCTCGTCTTCCTCGAGCACAAATGCGTCCTTGGGGTTCGAGGAAGCAAGGATATCTGCAGCCAGGGACTTGGCTCCATCGAAACGGCTAGCAGTAGAAAAGGTGCTGGCCGGGGTCAGAGCCCCAGACTCCGGGGTGGAGATTCCAGAGGAAACAGTCGACGAGTTCAATCGTGATAGCGGGGTTACAAATCCATGCGTCGCGAATCCTCGACTCACTGCATAGTTGACACGCCCTGCGTCAATGTCGGTAATCGTAACAGAGCTGCAGCCAGATTGGCGGGCCATGGCAGCAGTCAACAGACCAACGGTCCCGGCGCCGATGACCAAGGCAGTGGAGCCGGGCTCCGGTTTGGCACGATTGACCGCGTGGATAGCGACAGACAGGGGTTCAAGAAGGGCGGCAGCCTCATACGAGACATTCTCTGGAAGCCTACGGCTATTAGATATGACAAGACGGACCTATCTGGGCGGAACTTACTTGTGGCACCAAACAGCAGGGTGGTTAATCCTCTCCTGGAGGGTGCCTTGGTAGTGTGGATAGCTCTTGGCGCTGCTCCTGAAACGCATCTTTTTGCAAAGGTTGTATCGGCCTTTACGACAGATACCGCATTGCCCACAGGCCACACCGACCTCAAGAGCAACTCGATCACCCAGCTTAAAGCCGTTCACTTGAGGGCCAATGGCAACGACCTCGCCGGACGACTCATGGCCGAGGGAGAGTGGGTGACAGGCACAGAGATCGCCATTGGCAAACTTCTTGTAGTATGAAACATCTGATCCACAGATGCCAGTGGCTTTGACGGCAATCTGCAGCTCGCCAACCCCGGGAGCTTCGATCGTCCTCGTCTCCTACCCACATATAGGTCAGCCAGGTCCTCGGGTAGGGCTGAAACTATGATCATTCATGTCACCGGCTGGAGGAGACTCACCAATCGCAGATCACGGGGACCATGCAAGACGGAGGCACTGATTGTTGACGGCTTCGATTGACCGACGGGTAGATGCATTGGCGCCATCTCTCCTGTAGCAGCTGGAGCCATGGCTAAGGATAATGATGCTTGAAGGCGCGGGATGAGGGTGGGATGCTGAAGTGTATGGAGACTCGAGGTCGGTCGATGGCTTGGCCGGTTGCCTTTTGGGGCAAATACAATAAAGGGGATTGGCTGGCGCCGGGAGCAGAGCGTGGGAGCAGGCCAGCGCGTGGGGGTAGTAGTCCGGGATAGTTCCTGGAGGCGGTTTGAGTGCCAAAAGTAGGTTGGGATTAAAGAAATAGGGCATGTAAACGTGGGATTTGGGACCGTTTGGCGTGGGATGTCTGAGCTAAGGTGGACGGATGAAGAAGACCTGAGGTTTTATCTCTCTCGGCCACAAGGAGACAGAGGCAGAGGAGAAGGGTCCCCACCCCTTAAGTAGGAAACAATCTTCGCCAGCATCCTCCGGAGTGCTTGACCAGAGGAGTCCGATTCCAGAGCCAGAAGGGAGGGCAAGGGCGTGTGTTCATCAGTAATTACCCAACGCCAAGGTGACCCAGCGTTCAGAGGCGTTGAGCTGGATGAGGGACGTCACCCAGTCAGGGAACAACAAGCTATCTTCGGAGGACAAGGAGCTTTCCGTTAGGCATTGCCATCTCGCCAACTAGCTGCAGGATCAAACAATATGGCAATGGCGTAGGGGGGCGGCCCCTGGTGTGCCGTGTACTTGGGCCGAGGCCGGACTACGAGAGTGGACTTTGTGGATGTTATGAACGTGTTTGCTTCGAGGGCGAAGACGGGCGTTTTGCATGCACAGATGGGGCGTCATTGAAGGGCTAATGCTTGCTCGCGGGGCGCGCTATCAAGGGTCCCTTAGCGGCGTCAAGGGTCTCCTAGCAGATGGGAAACCTGTGGCCGAGTTTTAGCATGGCGTCAGGGATGGATAATACGACCATTGCTCTGTTGGAGGAGGGGTGTTGCAAAATACTGTTCTGCTTTTGTGATTGAGGAAAAGAATTACTCCATTGACGATGCCGACGGCAACTGGTGCCCGCTTCAATGAGAAAACAAGATCATCAATTGAGACGACAGGCCTAGAAGCCGATACCTCTTTTCATGACGGATGGCGGCCAGATGGGCCGTGGCCATGCAATAGAAAGAGGCGGATGATGTGCCTCCTAATCCACCCGAGATCGCGGTGAGAGCACGATACGTAGGACGTGGTTGAATGCGCGAAGTGACTCGACCAGGACCTGTGACAGGCCAGGGCCTGCTCAACGCTCGGCCTGGTGTCCTGGGAGCCCGGACGGCCGAGAAGAAAAAACAGGGAGGGCACAAAACCTAAACCAAAGAGCGGTCTCGCGGTCTTGGTAGCTGGAATGAGCGGAATTGAGGTCGCTGGCTTCCGTCAAGCTTTAGCCCAAAGGCTCTAGCTCAAAAGTGATAGAGCTCTGGAGAGGGTCGAGGATTCGTCGTCTCCTTCGGACTGGAGCAAATAGGGTGCGTACGCGGATGTATCAAGTCTTGTCTCCATGAATTGCAGGGATCTGATGGTCGATGGCTTGTGAGTTGTCGTTATTAACGGTCTGCCAGCAATCGTCAGCCGCAACTCGCACGCCACAAGCCGCAGCATCTATCACCGAGCCGCATCCGAGTTTCGGTGCCGTTGCTCAAGTAGTAATTTGGAGAAATGATCATTCTCATCCCTAGCTGCCAGGGAAGTGGAGGGGAGCGGAGGCGCGTATCTAGCTTCGCAATGTTGGTTGGCAAAGGCAAGATCCTTGGTGTAGAGGAAAGGATCATCTTGGCTGCAAGCGTGGCCGTAGAGGTGCTCATCACTGCAGGCAGAAATGTGGAAGCCGCGTTGGCGGACTTTCAAACGCCGTCTAAGTTGCACCTTCCCTCCAGCTCCAGATAAGCGTGCTTGCCCAGCCTTCTATCGCCAATCGGGACACATCCTTCCCCCTCCAAGTCCTTCTCTCATCATTGCCTTCTTCTCCCCTCAAATTTCACCCTCGTCTCGTCTCCATGATTGGGATTCTCATCTCTGACTCGCCACCTTTTCAATGACTCCAATACATAGGTACCTATCCACCTGCCTTGGGTGCCGCGAAACCAATGTGCTTGCGTCGGTGATCTTTGTCCAGCGGAGCCAATGCGATAATCGGTCTCTGTTATCAATCAGAGACTTAGCCCACCGGCTTATCGCCTCCACCTGTCAACCCGTTGGCTGCAGCTCTGAATCAATGGCTTGGTGACCTAGGCCAGGTACACCACGCGAGAGAAACGAGGTGCTTCGATTCGGCCCTAACGCAAACCGCGCCTAATACACTTGACAGGGGTCACAGTTAGGGTCGAAACCCCGGACCCCAGGACTAGCCCCAGGTTGGCCAATTCTCCCCACCAAGAGTTGATTGGGTGGCATTGCATCCTTGACTCTGGCCCTCAAAGGCTTCCAACATGGCGATCTGCTATCCTACAATGGGAAGAAACTTAACTATCCAACTCATCCATTCTAGTTCTGTGTGCTCACCTCTCTACACCCAATGAATAGCTGGCCCTATCCGCAGCAGGTTTGCCCGAGTCATCAAAGCTGTCAACCCTGCAGAAGTGACGGTTCGCAAGCCAATGCATTACGTCTGCACCTGCAACTCGTTTCGTTCAAGACCGCTGCCGGAGCTCAGAGACCCTCCAGGAGCAAGCCTACTCGGAACGATTTCGCAATCCCGAGCCATTCGGGGCTGAAGGGGCTTCTAGAATGCAGATGCATGTTGACTCTAGCGCTCTAGCCCTTGCCTCAAAGTTCAGCTTGACTAAGGTATTGCAACCCAAGTGCCGGTGCTACGTATTTACTTCTCAAGAGAACTCAGAACACCGCTCATCCCGCCATCTTTTGAAAAGAGGATCCAAGCCGAGATTGTATAATAGTATATGTCACTGAGCTGCAGAAGCCATCAGCACAATATGAGTTGGGCACACACCTCCAAGATGCAAAAATGACGAGATCCATGCACCCTTGGTTCCACAACTTCATCATCACCCCTGGATATGAGCAACGAGCTCTGGCCGCCCACATCATGACCACATGCAAGCTCTGATAGCGCTCTGTCAGATCATGGTTAAATTCATCTTCCAATCGCATCAACTCTAGCGTGTTTCGATTCAGGCTCTATGCGAGGATATCAACGACTACGGTACAGAGCAAGTTTATGCATGGGACAACAGTAATGATATCGAGATTGGTTGCCTACCCGTAGTACTTGCTTTGTCTCCGCTGCAGAGCATTCACGCCGCCTGCATGATAATTTACATAATGGACACAGTCCCCAACATGGTACCCAGGGCAAACTGTCTTGTCCATTTGAGACCACCGTGGACAGAGATCAGCATCATTTAGCCAACTCCTTGCTGAAACATCTGATCTAGATACCATTTGAACAGGACACCAAGAATCCCAGTCCCGTCAGACCGCCACTTCAGGGTCTTGAAACTCTGTCCCTCTTGCGTACGAACATCGCAATAGAGCAGCCGAACGAAGCCTGTCAATGTTGATCACATTTCAAGTGCCAGCCGTTGTGGCAAGATGTTGACAAGCTGGCCATGCAGTCCTACGTGGGCTGTCGACCTTAGCGGCCCATCACCAACGTCGGCAGCGGCTTCGCTGCATTCAGAGCCGGTATTTCTCCTCAACATGTTGGTGGAGCATCCCTTCCTCGAGTCAAGTACGTGCATATCGGCCTAGCCCTATTGCTCTGTTTGGGCTCTTTGACGACAACGCCGTTCCTCTTTAGGTTGAGAAAGACAGAACTATGTCACGATAATAGAGCAAACCATCCCCACATGTGTCTTACAACAGGACTTCATAGGATGCTGTTGCTTCCCGTTGAACAACTCATTGCTATACAGGCAAAGCGTTGGTTTGCCTTTGGCTATCCGCAGCACAATTCACATTCTACCAGAAGAAGTCAGGGTCGGCAAGAGATTGGCGGAAGCGCTGCTGAGAGTAGTCGCCACAG
Organism: Fusarium albosuccineum; assembly: GCA_012931995.1. Taxonomy (NCBI): domain Eukaryota; kingdom Fungi; phylum Ascomycota; class Sordariomycetes; order Hypocreales; family Nectriaceae; genus Fusarium; species Fusarium albosuccineum. Next base: position 6,690 of record JAADYS010001535.1, read on the forward strand.
TTATCATATCCATTTTTAGAGACTTGCACAATCGTCCCCAGGACCTTGAACGTCGCACAGCATGCGCTTATCGAGCCCATCAGAACAGGTACAGAGACACAATATATAACCGCCCGCTCGTTCCGAATAACTGGCTTGTGTTACCGTTACATACAATAGCACAACTTGTCTTGCTGCAAGCTGCCACCGGTCAGTCTCGAGGTGGTGTCGCCCAGACCGGTCTCTGGGACACATAACCATACATCCAATGGGTACTGGGCTTCTTATCAGTAGTTCCTGTGTGTCTGAACATTAGGGAACGAAAGAGGACCAGACGTACCACATACCATGCCAGAGGATGTGTTTAATGGCGGACTTGATATCACGGATCAAGATTGAACCTCTGACACAACATCTCATCAGCACTTCGCATCGTGGTTGGGGGTAAGGAGCTGCAGCGAGCAGCAGTAAACCCACATCCACACCGCCTATCACTTCGAGATCGGGCATGACGGATGACAGGTGATGAAATAGCTCCCTAACAGGGGCGTTGCCAGGCTTGAGGGAGAAAGTCGGCCGGTAGATGCATGGCTCCCTCGAGCCACGCCTCAGCGTTATATCCGGTGCGCTCATTCAAAATGGCGATGCTCTTCTTTCGAGGCGCAGGTGAGATTGAGGGATGCGGACGAAGCAGACAAAAAACATACAATTTTACATATGACACCGGGCTCAGAGCAATGCTATCGAGAGACCGGAAACTGATGCGAGCCCCGTGTTGGTCATCCACATAACCATCTTCCCACCACTTCAACGTTCATGTCTGAACAACTCAGAAGGTGCTGGCCGCCAAACGACTTGCGGCATTCCTGGCATCCACCCGATCCTCATCATCCTCCTCATTCACACCCTTGAGGGTTGTGCGGCCACCCGAGGCTCGTCCTTGGCTCGCCTCCGTCGCCTCCTCACTTTCACCCTCCTCTGATACCTTGCTGATGAGGCTGCCCGACACACTGCGGTTCGCGGCGTCTGAGCGACGCGGGACACCGCTCCAAGCATCACCCTTGGGCCCTTGGCTGGCGGCAAGGCTCGCACGGCGCACCGTCGGATGCGACTCACGACCAAGACGGCTCAGACCACCTGAGGCATCAATGGATCGGATATCAGGACGGACTGTCTCGAGTAAAGCCAAGGTTCGTCTCTCGGCTTCGATTTCGCGAAGCACATACTCCCTGATGCTCAAGCGCAGGTCGGCTGCAGTCCTAGAGAACCATTTACGACGTTCTTGGACGAGGTTCTGTGTGACGCGGTTGGTCTTGTTGTAGAGGTACGTCTCATGCTGACGGGCGTCATCCAGGGCTGTGATCGCCTCATCAACCTTCTCGCGGCGAACACTTGAGCTGGCCTTTAGCCGGTCCGCGGCATTAAGCTTGCTGCGGGTGGCTTCTTGCGCTTGCAGGAACTCGCGGATCAGAATCTGACGGTTGGTGAGGGATTCCTTGACGATAAAAGCATCTTGGGAATGATACTGGAAGGGGTCACCAATGGTGGTAGCCTCTGCCGTTGCCTGAGCAGCATGATAGTCGCCAACGGTCTGAACAACCTTGCCGAGCTTTCGATAAGCGTTAGCGAGACCAGGATGGGGCTCCTGGACGTTCATGCTCGTAAGTTTGGCACCGTAGTCGGCTTCAGAGAGACCGAGGCCTGTAATTCTTTAGTATTGTGTAATCGTGAAGATGCAGAGAGATGCTTACCTCTTCGCGCCTTAACCAACTTGTCGACCTTGTGGCCAGCGTCCATGCTGCCGAGGTAAAACAGCTTAACAGTCGGTCGCGCATCCGCAAGCTCAGGGGTATCATCAGGGGGAGGAGCAAATTGCTTCAGAATCTTTCGGCGCACACCTGTCGCTGGCTGCTTCCTCTTAACCATGGGACTATAGCCAAAATCGCTCTCCACAAAGAGCACCATCTCGTCATCTCTCATCAACACCTCGTTACTGCAGACATAGTTAAACCATCGCTGCATCAAGGCCTTGACGCGAGCCTCGTCCTCGTCTGTACCTGCGCCAGCCGAGGTCAGAGGGGGAGGCACCGCAGGGACGAGGGCCTCTGGGTTCGCGGAAATCAGATGCTCGGCGAGCTTGACAAACTCAGAGTGTAATCGGCGGACATCACGGAACTGAGTAGTGCGGAAGCGAGGGATGTTTGTCTAAGCTCTGTTAGTGCGTGACCGAGATGGAAGAAGGCTGGATGTGGTCTTACATGCACGTCAAACCGAAGAATGGGGTCCTTCTTGCCTGTTCGCTCGAGCCCTGTGATTTTGGCCTGGAGTCGGTATTGAGGGTGAGCTGGCTTCTGGAGCTGCGGCTCGTGTCCCGGCTGTGTGCCCGGCACAGCAGTTTGGCCTTCTTGTTGACTATGCGCGGGGCCGCCCTCTTCTTCGGCAGACGACACGGCGGCGGTTGATTCTGACTGGGAAGGGTTCAGCGTCCCAGAAGCCTCAGTGTCCTCCTCGGTGCCGGACGCCGTGGTCGCAGTCCCCGGGCGCTGGAACCCCTCGGCGTCGGGCTGGTCCTGGGCGAGGCCATTCGAAGACTGAGCATTGAAGCGAAAGGGGGGAGGGTCGCCTGAGATGGGCTGGAAGGTGGAGGTATTTCGCGAAGGAGACGACACGGGCGAGTTGCCCCAGGGCGACGCACCAGCCGGGTCTTCGGCGTCGTGGATCGTGGAGCTGTAGTCCATCGTGATCGGGGTATCGGTGTCGGCGATGGTTTGGCGACCTGATGGTTCGTCTGGCTGAGGGAGAAGAGGCTGGGTGGGAATGACGTTGCGCGCCCGGTCGATGGTCGGCAGGAACGGACGGGGGCACGACGGGGGTGGGAAGGAAGCTCCAGGACCAGGGTGGAGCAGCGCCTTGGGCAGTGAGAGGAGAAAGAAGCGAGGAGCTCAGATCAGATAACACGCATAAGAAGCATTGCCCTGGGTCGAAAAAGCGGCAATGAGTATTTATGCCTCTTGAATTGAAACTATCTCCAAGTCTCCGTCAGACACACGAGCAACGTAGCTGACGCAAGTTGGCTCAGGCTGCAGCCGGGTAGGGACAGGAACCCACTCCGACTTTCTTCAATGGGTGCAAGGCTGCTTGCTGACTTTTGAGCTAGTTGCAAAGGGCCAATTAGAGCAACTTCTTGGAGTTGCTTATTGAAGAGAGATATCTAGGTTGACAAGAATAATTGACCTCGTGGGCGGTGTTCATTCGAGAAGTTTTGGTGAATTCATTTTCAAGAAGATTTCTCCGACCTCAAGCCCAAGGTAGTGGAGGTTTTCGGTCGTGAAGTCGACAGAGCTCAGCTGTTTTCTTCCAACTGCGCGGCCCCAATCGGATTGGTTCGCTAGGGTGGACTTATCTTATCGGCGGCGCTAGTGAGGGGCTCGCAAAATGTTTTGGACTTCTTCTCTGGCGGCAGAATTTCGAAGTTTGCGAATAATCTTAGTCCAAGTCAATTATCGCATTGCAAGCCGCCACTTCAACTAGGTAGGCAGTCATCTTTTGCTACACCCTCCCCCTCCTACCCTACTTTACATCCCCAAACGGTCTCTGCACATCAACAATCACGATGGGCAAGAAGAGGGCGCGCGACGAAGCCAAGGACGTCCCACCCGCGGATGTCGACCGGATGGATGAGGATGGCTCCGATGACGAGGTAAATGAACCCTCCAACACATCGCGCGCGCTTTCCTACTAACTACGACTACTAGGACTTCGATATGGTCAATGTCGACTTTGAATGGTTCAACTTTGATCCCGAGGTTGACTTTCAAGGAACCAAAACCCTTTTGCGACAGCTCTTCGACGTCGATGCGAACCTCTTCAACATGTCTGCTCTCGCCGATCTCATCCTCTCTCAGCCTACGATAGGTTCAACAATCAAGGTCGACGGCAAGGCCAATGACGCTTATGCCATGTTGACTGTGCTCAACACTGCTGTGCACAAAGAGAAGGAACCTATGAAAGATATCCTCAAGTACTTGGTGGAAAAGGCCCGGACCAACCCGTCTCTGGCCTCTATCCCCGACCTGATCAACAGCGGCAAGCACATCGGTTTAGTGTTTTCCGAGCGTCTCATCAATATGCCCTCCGAGCTGGCACCACCTCTCTACTCCATGCTCATCGACGAGGTTGAAGCGGCTGTGGAAGACAAGGAGGCCTACGAATTCTCCCATTACCTGATCCTATCCAAGACATACCAAGAGCTCGAGTCAAAGTTGGATGTCGAGAACCAGAAGCGGAAGAAAGCCAAGGAGGAGGCCGGGGTATACTATTTCCACGTCGAGGACGAGGCGCTGCAGAAGCATGCGGCGGCGTACGGAAGCTTCATTTACACAGAGGACAGCAAGTCGTCGGCGGACAGCAAGCGGGCATTCCAGGACATGGGCGTCAAGCCGCAGGGACATATGATCCTTATCGAGGCGAGCAAGTTCCCGGGGGCGGTCAAGGCCGTTAATGAGTATTTGAGTGCTCCGCAATAGATGAACATCAGGCGGCCGGTTCCAACCTCTGCATCAAGTATTCCACCTCCACTTCCTTGGTCAACGGGATGACAAAGTCCTTGTACATGGACACGACAGCATCAACATTGATTTTGGCAGCTCCTTCTGTTCCGTCTGGGATCGAGGGGTCCTTGCCATAAGTCATGGCCTTGAGCCGGAGACGCTCGAGCACCTTCTTTTCCACGGCCGCATTGGTGATGGACTCGGCAATGCCCTCACGATCCTCTGCCTTGATGAGGCGAATATACTTTTCCTCGTCCGACCGGAACTTGGACTCTGCAACAAACTTGCCAAAGTGGATGCGCCGCGACAGCGCCTGCAGGCAAGCGATATCGCAGGTCGCGGTTGAGCCGTAGTTCTCCTGGGACTCGCCCCGCTCCTCGCGGCCGAAATCAGGGCACACGGCGGGGAGAAACTTTTCGATATAAAACTTCTTGATCTTGTCGTTCACATTGACATCGTTGTTGTAGAGGATTTTGGGGTAGTTGAGAGGGTTGAGGATGGGTTTTTGTAGAGCGTCAGGATAGAACGGGTACTCGTCAGGGGACTCGAAGCGGCGGATGAGGGATTGCAGCTTCTCCTGTTCGCGGAAATACCAGTCGAGGAAACTCAGCTTATCCTCGGGCAGTTCGAGGGCACCAGGAACATAGATTTTCTGGCACAGGGAGATGGTTAATTCTGAGTATCATGCACCCTAGGATGATGGATGGCGGGCAGGGGTTTGCATGAGGGGCAATCACGATCCCACTTACACTGTTCAATGCAAACTGCACTCGCTCAATCAGATGAAAGGTGATTGTGTCCTCAAGGCGACTGTTCCTATCAGTCCCTGTCCGTAGCTTGCAGAGCTTATTGGCGTCTGGATATGTCGTACATAAGCTGGAATCGGATCCGAGCAAGATCCAGGGCGTGTGCGGCATCGGCCATGTTGATGACGGTATCCATGCCGATTTTCGGAGGAGCAATTGAGTGGTCTCGGTTTCAGGTCGCAGCTAACGGTCGAGGAGCGAAGCTCTTATACAGACTCGCGGGTCGTACAAGGGACGAAGTGCCAGAGACAGCCTGAGAAGCTGTGAGAGCGTTGGCGATGAGACGGGTCGTGGCAGAGCGCATTCGAGAAGCTGACTCAAAGTCAATGCGAGTGGGTACGGACTTTTTTTTGGACTCGAAAATGGGTTCTCTCGGTGGGCAGGGCAGGAGCGGAATGGCGGCCGGTAGTTTGTTGAGCCCGTGCGAGTTGGAGGGGTAAGAAAGAGCCTCTGGGCGGGCGGGCTGGCTTCGGCTTCCATTGAGGAAGCTGCGGGTTAGGTGAGCTCAGAGAAGCAGGAGGTCATGAACGTCACCCACCAAGAGCTACATACCTACCTATGGACAGCCACAGACAGGTCATCCACAGGGCAC
>JAADYS010001536.1:0-12055 GCA_012931995.1 Fusarium albosuccineum
AACCTTACTTTTCTTATACTAGTAAGGGCACCTTATAAGTCTTAGCAGGGGGTACTATATAGCTTATATATATCCACGCCGAGAAGGTCGCCCTTGCCTGACTGACCTTTACCCCACGATTATATCTAATCAATCTCATCTAAAAACCAGTGAAAAGCTCTCTTCTCCTCAACCCATACGCTCCTTTTGTTGCCTCCCCTCACTCAGACACGCCCACAACACCCTCAGACCATGTCGCAAATCACAGACGAGACCATGCGCGAGGCCATCAAGGACCGTCTTGGGGCCGTCCACGTCGAAGTTACCGACATGTCTGGTTAGTCGACGACCCCGCCAACTCCAAGCTTCCTTACCCCTCCAACGTCACAACCGACGCCATGATGCACAGCACCCAGCCCCGATAGCGGAGGACTCATGATGCAGAGCTAACACAAGAGCTCTACAGGCGGTTGCGGCCAGGCATTCAACTCCCTCATTGTCTCGTCCCAGTTCCAGGGCCTCAACTCTCTCAAGCGCCATCGCCTCGTCAATGCCGCCCTCAAGGACGAGATCGCAAACATCCACGCCTGGACCGCAAAGTGCCAGACCCCCGACGAGTACGCAAAGGCAAATGAGACCAGCGACGTCCAGATGCAGTGAAGGGCTCATGAAATTCTGCGCAATGACGACCACGCGACACGTAAAACACATACTGGGACAAGGACGGCACGGCGGGATGCCATGGGGCTAGACAACGAGATATCCGTACGGAAGCGGTTTTGGAAAGGCACGCCGCGGTACACATGACGAGCAAAACATGCAAACGCATCAAATTTCATAATTAGAGGATCTTTATTTGGCAGGCGGTCAACGCGATAACAAGAGGCTTTGTTTGGGTCGTCATTCCATCTTTTTATCTTCTTGCGCCAGCACCATGTGTCTGTCAACCATGTTCTTTTTCCCACCAGCGCATCTCCATACTCCCACATGAACCAATGGCCGTCTCTTGGCTTCCATCCATGTACCGCCCATCTACAGCAAGCCCAGCAAATCATCGCTATCCTTCTTGGGCTGCTGAGGCGGCGCAACGCCCTGTGCCTGCTGCAGCTGCATCGCGGCCGGTAGAGGCTCGCCAGCAGCCGTGCCGCCAAAGTTCAAGCCCTCAAACCCGTTCATCAGGTCGTTCATGCCGCCGCTGGGCGCAGGAGCGGGTGCGCTGTTGCTGCTGCTCGAAGGTGCTGGTGCATCAAACATGCTCATCATATCCGCCATAGCACCCGAGGGGCCTCCAGCCGCAGGGCTTGCCACCCGGTCAGGGGTTGCAGATGCGCTGTTCTGTTCGTGAGACGCGGGTGCCGCGCCGTCAAAGTCAATGTCGAGCAAGTTCTCGATGTTGTTTTGAGAGGCACCGCTGCCGGATCCGTTGGCAGCGGCAACAGATGCCGCGATCGGGTTGTCGGCGGCGTTTTGTCGTTGTTCCTGGATGGCCGCTCGCTGGATCTCGTCGGCACCAAAGCGGCCCTTGCCGACAAACGACTCCGGCGGCTTGTGGTATACTGAAGCCAGAGTCGAGAGTTCAGTGAGGAGCTGCTCCAGCAACGCAGGGGGGAGGCTGGTCATGGTCGTTGTGATGGTGGGTTTCTGAGACAGCACAATGTTCTACCAGACCGAGTTAGCCACCGTGCTAGAAATGTACCGTTGAAGTCCCTTACCTTGGCAATCTCGGGGTCTGAAGATAGCAGACGCCAATACACGTACGCCCTGTCGCGGATATCGGGATTATCGTTCTCCGCTGTCGCCTGCTGGAGCACCTTTTGCACCAGACCTTGGTTGCTGCCGGGCTTCTTCAAGAACAGCTTCACCACCGCCGTCAATATTTGCAGTTGAGTCTGATATGTCCAGTCAGTATGGAAGGTCTGAGTGCTTATATGCAGACACCACTTACCTGAGTAAACTCCTCCATGAAGCTTTCCACGAAGCTCTCCAAGATCTCATCCGCATTGTTAATCTTCTCGGCGTATTCACCAACGATCCAGATGAGAGAACCACGCGCATTAGGCTCATCCAGATCATCAATGTGCTGGCAAAGTGTAGGGATCACACCCTCGTAGCCAGGGTATTTCCGTAGGATATCCTTGATGACAACTACCACCTCCTGGACCACGTAGTTGACCTTGGTGGAGATGAGATCCTCGAGAGCCCGGACACACTTCTCGCTGGCGCTCTCGATCTTGATGGCGACCTGTCCGATAGCCTTGACAGCTCTTCGAACAAAGTCCATGTCCACTTCCAGGGCATACTCCTTCAACTCGGCGAGCAGTTGCTCATAGTTGTTCTCGTTTGCTATTCTCACCATGATTTCCAGCTTCTGGAGCTTGACATATGGCGGGTCAGTATATTTGCAGAAGAAGACTCGCATCTCCTTGCTCAGGATGTCGGGTTTGGCTTGGAGGAGAAGGTCAATATTTCGCAGAGCGACATACTGAACCTCGGGCGCTGAAGCAACTAGTGTCACTGTGCCCAAGTTAGCCAAAGTCAGCCACGCAGTTATGGTGCACATACCTAGTGGAGGAGCCATCTTCTTGAGGTAAGACCGCACGAGCTCGGGGTTGATAGACTTCATATGAATAAAGACAACCTTGACCGCAGCAAGAACGACGCTGGGGTTGACATGCTGGAACTGCGGCGCCACACGCTCGCAGATGTGCTCCGATTCCTTCATGTCCGTGGCGGCGTAGTTGGCCAGAGTCGTCAGAATGGTGACCCGTCCCCATTCGGTACACTCATTAAGAGCCATAAGCAACTTCTTAAGCGTCACGGGGGTAACAATCAATGCTCTGGTCTCGGGCGCCGTCTCGGTAATCTCAGATAAAGCGGTCACCGAGTTTGCGACGACCATGGGGTTGGGGTCGCCAATCAGCTCCTGGAGCATCTCTAGAAAGCCGTTCTCGATGCACATCTGGGGGTTGAGGTCGAAGAGTTTGGCGACGCAGATGGCGGCGGTCTTGCGCACGTATGGTGATTCGTCCCGCAATGTCTTTCTCAGGGGTTCTTCCATGTAATCCACCATCTTGTCCACCCTAATACACCCCATGGTTCGGATCGCCAATGCTCGTATCAGCGGATTTGGATCTTCAGAGTCTTGAACGAAGGTATTGACAGCGAGAATGCACAGGTCGGGATGCGATTTGGCGTAATTCCTAAGTCATGTCAGTTCGTCGTCGGGCCCTCACCAACACAATTCCCCGCCAGAACTATAAAGGAATGTCGGATAGCTGTGCAAGATTCATCCACATACATCAAATAGAGATATACAAGCTTCTTCTGATCGAGGTCGCCCGTCGCAATGTTCTTGAGCACGTCAGGGAAGAGAGCCGAAACATCCTTGCCCAACGTCATGGCCATGATGGTCTTTTGGATCGACTCCTTGCGCTCGTAGGCATACTGCGAGACCAGGCCGGCGCGCAGCTCAAAGGTCTCGCCCTTGCGAGGCACGGCAAAGGCGCCGCGAATGCGATTTACCGCCATCGTTGCAGGCGCTCAGGGATCGTGGAGGGGCACGTGGCAGAAGAGGGAGATGATGGACGATGGACAATCCGGCGGGCGTTGGAGAGACAGCGGTGACAACGAGGTCGAATTCTTTAGGAGCCCGATTTACTTGACCTCAGGCGCCAAAACTCGCATCCGCCGATGATGCTTCCGTATCGGAGGATGCGAAATAGATGCGCAGCGTCGTCGTCGTCGTCGTCGTCGTCGTCGTCGAGGGCTGAGGCCGTCAGAAAGGAGTCGAGGTTCGAGTATGGATGAGGCAGACGCAGCTGTCACCGAATAATGCCAAGGCCACGGGGAGAGAGGTCCAGCCCACCGAACATAGTGAGCCTGGGCCACTGAAGGGGAGGGGGCTACACGCTGTGCTCCCAGTGGGTGCAGGGCCCTACCAGCCCAGGCTACCCCTAAATCTAAATTTCCGCCTGATTTCCATTCTCGTGCAGCGTGGCTTCTACCGCTAACAATTATTTTTAGCCACCTTGTTCTCCGGGGCAGCTTAGTCACCCTTCGTCATATCAACTCAGGCCTCAGAGAATCTCGACATCATCACAAGAGACCCTTGGCCGGGGCTCCGTTGATTTGAGACATTCAGCGACGTAATCTCTCATGAAGGAACTGAATTTCATGAAATCAAGTTCTCAGGAGATGAAAGTTCGCTAGATCAGCCGACACAGAACCCGAAATGGTGAGTATACACCTGTTCACCCCAACTCGTAAACACCTCCTGAGAGCCAATAGGCGAGTCTACCAAATCTTCGACGCCTTTTCATTGAGGCCCGGACTGATGATGAAGAGCGAGATATCTCTCGAACTGCTGTAAGTCACCCCAAAAACTGCCAAACAAGATGTTCATATTGGCAGTTCTACAACGCCGTTCTCTTCATGGGGTCAATCGCCGTCTTCAGTCTGATCGCCCAGAAGCTGAATGCTGGGAAATAATTTTCATGATTCGTAATTCATCGGGAGTTCCAAAAATCATCGGGCTGGAGTTCGGCGTCATTAATCAACACAAAGCCTCTTCTCTAGGAGGTTCATTCCTCTGCTTCATCCGCTTCTTCCTCCATTGCTCCCGCACCTCTCTTATTCTCTTTCGTTGATGCAGCCTTTGCCTCCTGCTTGCGGAAAAGACCGGCTAAGAAATCATTCGTACTCGCCTCCTCAAGGCCCTTGTCCTCTCGCTTTTTCATAAACCTGGGAAACCTCAGACTCAGTCCCCTCTCGTCACTCACAAGGCCAATAGCCGCTGTATAAGTTGGGCTTAGTGTGATGTCTGCGAACGCCATCTCCCAGACCTCCTGAGGTTCAAACCAGACGTCAGGTCTTGGTCCAGAGTACTCCACAAAGCTAGGCTGCTGTGTCCTTGTGTTATTTGGCTCGCCGCTCTCTTCTCCGTCATCGTAAAACTCCCTGTTGACCTTATAGAAGGCATCCGTGAAACCAGACATGCACTTGCACACAGCTTCCAAGGCCCCAGTCTCTTCGTTGCGACAGGCCATGAGAATAGGCGACCACCATTTGGACTTGCGACCTTGTCCATGCCAGGCAGCAACGGGGATGAGGTCAAGGGTGTCAAAACTAGCGCTGTAATCTTTCTTGACCTTGAGCCAGGAATCAAGTCGTTTGTCTGGTTCGTACGTCGCCAATAACGGCTTGCGTCGAGATTTGGTCTTCGTCTCCGCGCCATCCTCACCTGGCGTGCTCTTTGATTTTCCTTTTCCTTTTGTCTTAGATTTAGGCACCGCCTTCTCAGGCTCCTGGCCCTCACCATCTCCCGCATATGGCGTAGCCAGATTATCCAAGATCTTGACCATGATGCCTTCGCATTTATTCTCCGTAGCAGACTTGAAAAATTCCAGCACCGACTCTGAGTCGGCAGATGTGGCATCAAGGCTCTTTACCCATGTGAAATGGTGAGGAATCTCTGTGAAGAGTGACCGCAGAAGCTCTCGCCTTTCTCGAAATGGACGATCCAATAAGGGCTGGCCATTCAGATACATTAGGTCAAATGAAAACAGACACACGTCGATGGTGATGCTCCCAATCTCAACGTCTTTCCTCGCTCGGTTAGTGAGAGCCTGGAAATTCTTGAGATCTCCAGTTGCTCGATCAACAGCCACCACTTCGCCCTCTAAAATGAAGCTGTCGACACCCTCCCCGTGGATCTTTGGCATCAGTTCGACCAAATCAGGGTATTTATCCGTCATTAATTCCAAGTGCCGGGAGAAAATGGTGACTTTGCCGTGTTCATCGCAATGAATTTGCGCCCTTTGGCCATCATATTTGAACTCGCAGGCAAAATCCCGTCCCTGTAGTTTTGTGAGCATTTCAGACAAGTCCCGTGTTATGCTACCCAGCATAGGCCGCAGTGGTATATGAAGAGTGATGCCACATCGAATCAGAAGCTCTTCCGAGATTCCAATCTCGAGGAGAACTGGCACGAGATCATTGTAATTCGGTCTTCTCGCATAGCAGGCTTTGACTAGCTCTTCACTTCGGCCCCAAATCTCTGCGAGCTCTTCTTTCTTGAGCTTGGACAAATCGGATGCCGCTTTGAGAGGGAAATCGGCACCTGGTGGGCGCGACAGCAGAAACGCCCTCGAGAGGGCGATGAGCATTGTTGTTTTGACCGCCCCGATGCGCAGCTAGCCATTCGTTAGCATTTACGATAACCATCTCTATGGATCCATGCCCTCTCACATGTTGACACAGAGTTCGCACAATGAACCGGCTTTCTTCTCCACCGCGAGCATCTTGAAGTAGCCGATCTACGAGCCTCTGCTTTGCTTCTCCGCTGCCTTGCCCTTGGCTTCCCGCGATCTTGACCAAAGATTGATACACTGCCTGGATAGTTAAGGGCTTTGGCTTTTTTAGAGTGAAACTCTGTTTCTTCTTTGCCTCGAAAGCTACATCTCCAGCGTCACCGTGCTTATCATAGATGGCTTTCAGAGACTTGTTGTCGAGCCCACAGACGCTCCGTAAAGCTTTAGAAATAGCAGATCCGCCCAACCCCAACTCCATGGAGATGTAAGGGGGTGATATTGCGTTTGTCGCCAACCATACCTGGAGAGATGAGCAAGGTGTTGGAGGGAGATGGCTTGAGACCTACCGCTGGTAATAGACTTGATGGGTCTCCTTCCATCAATACCCTCAAACAATTGACCAATGTGTCTACAATCTTTATCCGACTTGTCGTCCCGCTAATCAAGACAAAGCATCGAGTGAGCAGAGCGTACGATGCGTGACCACCTTCTGCTGCCCAGTGTTCCTTGAGCCGGGTTAGATATTCCGACGGCTCAAAAATAAGAGGAGACTCGTCTAGAGGTATCGACGTCGAAGTCGTATCTTCGGCCATACCCGCAGACTGAAGGCCAAGGGTAGGTTTTGTCTTATCGCTGGATGCAGTGGGCTTATTGAGTGCCGTCGGGAGAGTAATTGGTGGTTTTGTTTCAGGACCTGCAGGGCTGTCATCTCTAGATTTTGAGCCATTCTGCTCGCTTGGTGTTGAAGGAGCTTCGGTTTGATTGGTCTGTCGCTCATTTGCAACCTCTTGATCCCATTCTGCCTGGAGCTTCCTGGCCAACTCTTCATCGGTCAGCTCAGTGTTGGCATCACTCGACGCTTCATTTTGAGTCTCAATTTCTAGCTTTTTACTAGACCCAGATTGATTCTGCCTTTGCTTTGAAAAGAAATACTCCAGGCTTCGGACAGGCGCAGTTGACTTGGTGCTATTATTCAACTTTTGTTTCTTGGTTGGACTCGGCATGGTCGGTATGGGGCGCAAAGAGGGGTTTCGGGTTTATTATTTATTAAAGAAGCGACGCGGCTTGGCAAACAGACAAAGACAAAGTTCAGAGACAGTCTCAATAGGGAAATGACGTGCCTATTCACGTCCGACTCCAAGCAGCACCCATCAACGCGAAGCTCGATGACGATTGCACACGCGAAGTCACGTGATATACCTCCAAGCCTCAAAAATGTCAGGAACCAGCCCCGCGCCTCGACGCTAAACCCTTTTGGCGCCCACAAGCGATTCACTCACACAACGTCGAAATCTTTCCTCTGCCCCACCATCGCGAACCTCCCCCAGACACATCCCCTCATACCGACCCCCCTCCAACCACAAACCACCATCATGAACGGCGAAGACCCGCCCGAGCGGCCCGACTACATCACTGCCATCATCAACGGCCTCGAGCGGTACAACCCCGAGGCTGTCGGCACTCTCGAGACCTACCTGCAGGAGCAATGCGAGCAAAAGTTCACTGACTGCAATGCCAACCGGACGCTGCTGAAGCTGTGAGTGTGCGACCTTTCGGTGTTTCCTTCGAGGCTTTGCTTAGCCCGGGCTCAAAATGATGACCGTTTTGTAAACGTTTCCTATTACCTGACCAGTGTGGCGGGTTCAATGAACTTGGCCGCGCCTGAAGTCAACATTAGTGCATCTGAAATGCCCAACATCTTGACAACTCTTGCCGCCCTTGTTTCTCTTGGCGGACTGAGGCTAACCTCCCTCGTCTCAGGTACCAGCTCAACCCTGATAGGATCAAGGATGAGATCATCACCAACATCCTGGTCAAGACCATGACCCAGTTCCCCTCCTCGCAATTCTCCCTCGCCCTCCACCTCATCAACCCCTCCGCTGCTGTCACTGGCGACCTCGGCGAGGCCGTCACCAAGCTCCGTTCCCTCAACGGCGAGCTCGAGGGCGCTCAGTACGCCCGCTTCTGGGCCGACCTTGACGACGACATGGTTGCCGACCTGATCGCCGACATCCCTGACTTCGAGGACCTCATCCGTCACCGCATCGCCCTCCTCGTCTCACAAGCCTTCCGCGAGCTCAAGCTGAGCCATCTTGAGTCGTGGCTGGGCCTCAGCGAGGACGCGACCAAGACGTTCATCACCGACGTGTGCGGCTGGACTGTCGAGGATGACGGCAACGTCAAGGTGCCCTCAAACCCCGACAACGAGGCCAAGAAGGCCGAGATCCGCGAGGATGTGAACGTCGAGCAGTTCTCCAGGGTGCTTCGCCGATCGTGGGAGGACACCGTTTAAAGGTTTGGGAGTTAGTTGCAGTGGATGATGGGGTTTTCGCACACTTCCTCCCCACCCTCGGTCTATGGGGCATGGCATGACGACTCATGAAGCGGAAGGACAGGCAGGGCTAGCATGGTAGCATGGAGGGGGTTACAAAATCTAGGCGTTTAATCGGACATGTCATTGCAGAGCAATCCAAGGATCTAGAGATTCATAGAACTTTGCGATTTGTTGGAATACCCGTGCTTGAGTTGAACTCGTACCCAGAAACGTGGGTTACCTTCTAATGTGTGCCTTTTAACATTTCCCACCATAAACGCTTTTAAAGCTCCAAGCATCTACTTTTCCTTGCTCAGCTCTTCCCACTGTACGCCAGCCCACTCTTCTAGGTATCCAGCTTCTCCTACCGGGGTTCCCCGTGGCGAGCAGTCCTTCTCGCACACGCCCACAATGATTGTTCCCCATTCCATACCCTCCAAGCTCATATCATCTGCCTCCAGCTCCGCAATGGCATTCGGCGTCAACTGCACCTCAAATACCCTTCTCGCAGTGCAGTTGCTGCAGCGGGGAATCGCGCCTTTGTTGATGGCCTCGCCGACAGCATCCGTCTTTGAGTACAGCAGAGGACTACCAGCAAACTCATATCGAATAACCTGGTCAGGGTTCTGTGCTAGACGGTCGGCAAACTTCTGGAACGCAGCATCCATGGTAGACTCGAAGGCCTCACGGTCCAATATGGAGGGTTCCGCAGCATCGGCGTCTTCGAGACGGGCGTTGGTTGGGACTTTGGTGGGTTTGGGATCGAGTGTTTCGTAGTCTGCGTCGGCGAGGTAGAGGGTAGGATACGGAGTGGCTTGGGCATCTTCAGCAGGCCAGGGTTCTGTGGGAGGAGGAGGCGTAGCTGGTGTGTCTTTGATGTTGAGAGATTGGGCAAACGTCTTGGTGAGAGTGGTAGCTGCTGGCTCCGGAGATTCAGCCTTGGCTGGTTGAGGAGCAGGGGAGGATGAGAAAGGGTTGGCTGGAGCCCCAGAGCTGAATGGGTTGTTACCAGAGCTACCTGAGCTGCTGAATGGGTTCGCATTGCTGGAGAAGGGGTTTGCGCCAGCAGCACTTCCCAGGCCCTTTGCTCCAAACAACGCCTCTCCCAGGCCAGGACCGTCGTTCTTTGGTTTTTGCTCCTCTCCCTTCTTCTTCTCCTCTTTGGGCTCTTGCTTGGGCGCTTCTTCCTTCCAAACCCTCACACCCCGCAGGGCCCGGATGCTGCCATCTTTGCGCCGGCAAGTCTGTCGACGGCACGCAAAGACGTAGAGCCGTCGCTCATGTTCAGGGAATCGTTCGGGGAGTTCGCCGTTCAGCTGAAGGATCAGGGCCATGAAGTCTTTGCAGACCTTGCATCGGGCATAGGCTGAGCTGGGAGCGCTCTCAGAATCCAGCCATTCCTAGTCGACGGGTTAGTCCCACGAAGCTCTCTAAGACGTTAGGTAAACAGTGGGAAATTTTACAGGACGGCCACCAAGTCGGCTAATGGTATCTTCGTCAGCATCTTTTGAGGCATATCCTAGGAGGACATTCGTCTCCTCAAACTCTCCCTCCGAAGAATCGGAATCGTACGAAGCCATGGTCGCAATATTGGGCTGCGGTGGTTGTGAATGGTGGGGTCAAGATTTTTTTCCCTGAAGAGTTGACGTTGAATGCGGGGCTTAGCGTCGCGATAAGGGACGCTCCCAGACAACGTCCTACACAACCACATGCGCTTTATAAATCATGAGAATTCACAGGCAAGAAACAGTCTTCAGTCAAAGAGACACACGCAGTCGTAATCTTTCAAATTACGCCCCAGAGCCTTTTGTCTAGCCTCATTTTAACGTGGTATCTCCTACATGTGATCACTAGGTCCATCCATGCCCGGGCCTGGTCCCCCTGCCCTGCCCATCTGTCGAGCCTTCAACAACTCGTCGCAAAGGAGCAGGTTAGAAGCAATACTCGATGAAGAAGCGATGCAGTTCCGCAGGACTCGGTATGAGTCAAAGATACCCGCAAGTTCGGGATCCAAGGGCTCTCCAGTCTCAAGGTTGAGGCCAACCACCTGGCCGTCGGCGTACTCATCCTGAAGATCAGCAACTGTGTCTTAATTAGCCCCTTGTTCACATGTAGTCAATCAAATTAGCACTTACGGGCGTCCTGAATGTCCAGACCGGCGTTGGCAGCCAGAGTCTTAGGAATAATGAGGAGAGCATCGGCGAAAGCCTCAACACCCCACTTGGCCTTGCCCTTGACCGACTTGGTAAAGGCATCACTTTTCAGGTGCGCTGCGCAGGCAACCTGGAAAGCTCCGGCTCCGGGCACTACAGACTTGTCCACGATCATGTTGTACACACTTCGAAGACCGTCGCGCACAGCATCGGTCACCTGGGCGATAGTGTGCTGATTAGGGCCCTTGATCATCAAGGTAACAGACTTGGGGTCCTTGACCTCCTCAACAAAGGTATACTTTTCCTCTCCAAGAGTCTGCTCATAGACGAGACCAGCCCAGCCCAGGACGTCTTCGGACAGGTCATCGACACTGTTCTGAGCAGTACCGCCACAGACAAGCTGGAGACGCTCCATGTTCCTTCGCTTGGCTCGTCGGAGAGCAAGAATGTTGTTCTTGGCCAGGACGTCGAGGGACAAGGGGTCGATGCCCTTCTGGTTGATAACAACAAAGTTCTTGGATCCATCAGTACCGCACACCTCCTTCTTTAGCTCTACAATCTTCTTCAGCTTGGCATCGACGAATCGACGCTCGCTCTCGACAAGCTTCTCGCGTTGCTCGGCGCTGGAGTAGAAGAAGCCCGAGTTAATCTCAGACTTCTCGTACTCCAAACTGACGTTGAGGGTCAAGATGTAGCAGTTCTCGAGTCGCTTGGGCATGTCGGGGTGTCGGGCGCCGTGATCAAGGGCCAACCCGCGGATCAGTCGAGTATCGGAGGCTGTGCGGTGCTGCATCTTCATGATCTCCACCATGTGAAGATCGGGCTTCTCGGGGGCCTGGTAGATGGCGAGGACGGCATCGACAATGTCGGGGGTAAGCTTTTCAGCGAGAGTCGCGTTGAGCTTGGTAGCAAGCGACGTTCGTGCGACGCTGCGGAGGAGTTCTCGGTCAACCTCCTTGGGGAGCTTGAAAGAATCGAGGAACTGCAACTTTGAGCCAGGGCAACCAACATGGGACCGTGAAACTCACCTTCAGGGCCTCAACCTTGGCAACCTCAAAACCATCAGTAATGATGCGAGGGTGCAGTCCTTCCGAGATATATCGGTCCGCCTGCTTCAAGAGTTCGCCCACCAACATAACCACTGAAGTAGTTCCGTCACCACAAATATCGTCCTGGGCAGTCGCGGCTCGGGCAATCATGACGGCGGTGGGGTTTTGTATTTGCATCTCTCGCAGAAGAACGTTGCCGTCCTTGGTCAACTTGATCTGGAGTTATCGGTCAGTATAGGGGGGGGGGGGGTC
>JAADYS010001538.1:0-18108 GCA_012931995.1 Fusarium albosuccineum
ATTATATTTTTATAGTACTTAGAAGTTTAAGGGCTAAGATTTTTAATTAGACTACCTTTCTAGTTGGGTTACTTATTAACCACGTTAGTAGAATAATACCTAAACCTAGATAGCCCAAGACTGGTTCGGCCAAACATATGATGGCCCGATGCGGTAAACGACAATATGGAGCAGCGGGACCTTGGCCGGAAATCCCGCGAGCTGTCGAACGAATGCCGATCCGGGTCCATTGCGGTCGACGAAGCGGGGAATCGCTGTATCATTGGTACAAATGCAAAGCTGACGGCCAACTGGCCATGAGTCGAAACCCGAACCGGATCCGCTGCGGCCAACGAGACGGAAGGACGTGTATGGTGGATAAGACGGACTGTTGGGCACAAGACGAATCCCGGTCAGGGGCCGGCGCAGACGACACTTCGCTAAACGATTTTATTGGAATATCGAATCCTACGCAGTAGCTGAATTCCGATTCGGCGCCGATGCGGAAGACGACCAGTGACGGGCGCCTGTTAGTCTCTTGAACATACCAGACCAATGGTTTTCTACAGCACGAAGCCTGGCCTGCCCTAGCTGCGGGACAAGATGTAGATGTAAGTAACCTATCGATGATGGTAGTTAAAGCCCGCGTTTACAGACACTAGTTGATAATTAGCTAGGATCTATAACAACGCCACTACACCCTGCTACCTGACTGATTATATAAGTGGCTGGTTACGAACCTGTAGATAATCTAACTTGGAGGTGATGTAACTTTGTATACCTTAGAGGTATTAAGACTCCTGCATTGCTAACCACGGCTGGACATGAACCGGAGTGGCTGTTTGGCGAAACCGCCAAAAGGAAATCTAGATTGAACTCTATAATACAGCCTACTCCAACGGCAGCTGGTGTGTAGGGCCCTTTGAGTTGGATTAGACCCGTGCCAATCTGAACTTGGTAACTAAGTGAACCCAGAGTCCCAGATCAACGTACCATAGGGCTTGCATCCAACCAGTATGTCTCTGAAAGAGGGACGTTGTTTCGCGTGATAAAAAAACATCGACGAGTCTCACCCTACTCTTATCGATCCAGAGGTGTACTAGATGGAGGTGTGGCACGTCGACGCGAAGTGGAATTGCATCGCTACTGGCTTCAGGTTGAGGGCTACGGGCGAGCTTTTGTGATTACATACGCCCGTAATCAGATGAGCAGAGAAACACCTCGTTGTATTGCTTAATCAAGGAGAGTATTTGACATTTAATGCCTCTGAAGGATGTTGGTGTCACGGGTTTAACTCTTAGCATCCCCCCTTGCTGTTTGCGTTAGGCAATCCCTCGACTTTCTTGGGATAGTTGCTCTTGTGTTGTAATGGAACACACTTCTTGGGGTAATGAGTTCTTTCGACTATTCTGTCCATTGATATCCTTGACACATGATAGTTTCGCCAGCTACACTACGTTTTAGTGGGGTTTGCCCGCATCGAATTTGGCAACTTTGTCTGTCAGACGGGGGTGCGGTCTGATATCCAGATCAAGCGCATAGCCTGCACTCCATTGAATTGTTATTGGGAGCTCACCCTGTAGTCAACGATCGATTGTGGTTCGCCGCCCAGAGACCTTCGAATTCCGGCCTGGCCAAACAGAAGGAACTCGTCTCTCCCAGTCAAATCAAGCCGAAAGCTGTGTTGTCGGCTGAGTCGATAAGTTCAGACTCCCTTACCGGGCTAAGTCTTGGCCCGCCCGCACGGTTGACCCTTGTCTATAGGATGTCTCCTGTTAGGTGCTGGTAAATTGAGTCCTGTTTGATGTGGAGAATGGGGATAAATCTTTCTCAAGGTATAGAGGACACTCCCTCCGTGTCCTGCAAGATAACTCGTCTGGGAGGTACAGCAGGTAACCTCTGATTTACAATCCTTCAACTCGGACAACTCCAGTTGAAAGTGAAGGGGTATGCCTCTCGACGGGACACCTCATCTTGGATATTTACAATTTACAACGGCATGCCCAAGGGGACGCCACTATGAAATGGGCTACCCCCGTCTGTCTTCCTGCAGGAGGACTTCTCCTGAGAGTTAAATATTAGTTTCGAAGTGCACTCTTTCGTAGCAGCCTACGTTCCGCCTTGTACTTCAAGAGGAAGGCCTGGTTTGGAGATCGAAATGCTCATCTCCGACTCGCAAACCGGTTTCTTGATCAAATTTATCGCTTCTCTTGCCGCAGGCCAAGCAGCCGACAGACCGTTCATGATACCACAAGACACAGCTCTCAAGATTGCACTTGATGGTGTGTTGACTACTGGCATCATGCGCTCATGCACATTCACTTGGCCCTTGCATCAGAGGTAGACCCATTGCGTAACTGGAAACCGGGATAGGTCTCCAGGCTGCCCTTCATTTTTTACCATCATTTCCGTCTGGACTCGAGATCTCTGAATGAATCCTATTAAGAGTGGCTTCTAAAATAAGTGAGAAGTGTTTCCCCCCCCCCATATCTTCCTTTTCTGGCCATGTATCCCCGTGGCTATGTACCGGTGTACGATCCGGATCTGTTGCCGATTCCATGGTGACATTTGGAGGGGCAACTAAGCGCCACTAGCTGAACATGATGACTTCAATCACATGATTCAAGGCCGCTCAATCACAAGAACAGGAATCAGTTAAAGACAGCTTGCAAGACAAGTCTTCACGGTTGATCCATGACTCGCTTATGTAGTGTTTTGTTCTGACTCCATGTTTTTTGTGATTAGTAGAGCTGTTTCTCGATACATCGTCCTACTGCCTCAGCAGTTGAGACTACGAGCAACGACAACAGACTGGGCTGAGACAACACCGCAGAAAAACGCAACGGGCAGCCAGACTTGGCCGCGGAAGCCTTGGGGGAAGATGGAGTTGACCGGTCTTTACAGAACCAGTGATTGCTACCGGACTTCGATGAAGCAGTATGGCAAAGATCTCACGTCTTGCATATTCAGTCGATCGTGAAATAGCCTCCAACAGACATAGGAGCTTGTCCAGTTCACTAGCGCGATATCGAAGTGACTCTATCTGGCGAGAAGCACCGGAGATACGGCGGGGCTCTGCTGCGGCGACACCGAACCAACTCTGCTTTCGCTCACGCGTTATTTAAATGGCGCGGGTTGTTGATACAGTCCATAGGCTCTGTTAAAATTTGGTGCAATTTACCTTCTGCGGCCAAGTCTACCTCAGTGGGCCAAAATGAACCAACCTCTCTCCATGGTGCTGTGTGCTAAACCTTTCTCGACTTGACAGGCTTCGATCACGGGGTATAAAAATGGTGCTATATGGTGATGCGGATTAGGGCACGGCAGGACTTTGATAGAACCGAGCGGACTTTCTGCGACCAAGTCGACTTGACTGGGACGATAATAGCAGACTCCCCAAGTCCGTACCGAAGTAATGGATGGAATCTCTGGATGCACTTGGGTTGCCCATCTGGGCACGTTAAGAGGTGGAGCATTAATAGTCATGTTGATGAGAGCTTGCGGTGTATGGGCTCGGCTTTCGTGGAGCGCCATCCATGGCCAACCATACCGGCCTATACCACTCTTTAATTCGCACCAGGATGCTATTGACGCTTGATCTGACGACCTAGACGCTTCCTTGCTCTCATGGGCACACTCCTGTTGTTTCCTTTCATTCCTTTTCAGACAACAGGTCACAGTACGGCTGTGTAGTCGGCCAAAGACCTAAACAGGGAGCCCTGGACCAAGTGGGACTAGTCAGATAACTCAAGTACCTAGTCTTGTCCTCTCACTCTGCCTGTTACTGAGTAGACTGCTGGAGATAAGCGGGATTTTACTGCTCTTTGAGTGACGCTAAATAAACGTCTGGGGTCTGATAGGGCACCACGCTTAAGATTCGGGTCGTCCGCTCTAAGATACTAGACGGAACCTGCTGGACCTGAATGAATTTAGGAGGATATGTCAAGGCTATAGAATAGTTGACCGGAGAGTCGTGGCTTGAACCGGACTTGGGTGGCTAGGAGATGAAAGCCAACAAAGGCGACGTAGATTTATGTCTGGAAAATCTATGATTATTTTAGGCTACCTAAATAGACGTTTCGGCGGATGAGTCCGGTAGTTTACTTAGAGTTATTATTCTCACTTTAAAATTCCGTGGTTGGGTAGTTGGTCGCTACTGTGAACTAAGCCATTTTATCTAATTAATGGCATAGGGTGTTGGGTAATAATTATGTGGCTGGCACAATCTTAGCCGAGGCTATACTATGAAATAAGCCTGACCAAGTTTGTATTTGGCTTACCCTGTCTAGTTTGAGCTATATGGGACTATGCTGGCGCGCCTTTAACTATAACTTGAGTATGGTATGTAAGTACTTTTAGGGACGTCTGATACCCCTAATAGTTTACAATAATAATAAACAGGCCCGGTATAGCACGGGGTTGCTTGGCCTTATCTGGCCTCGGTTATGCTGGACTACCTCGGTGGAACATGTAGGAAGTAAACAGGTTTTCCTATTAAGCCATGCCCTATGGTTCTAGTACTAAGTATGCAAACCCTGTTTGGTCCGGGCTAGTCTTGTTTGGTTCAGCCGGGACTACGTCAAGCCATGCCGGCCTGCATTGATGCCGTTGTCCTTTGTATCTGCTCCAGCCGAGTCCGAGGAAGACTGTTCAAGTCCGACCTGGGCTACAAAGGCTTAATCGGATCTAAGGCGAAAGGTACTAAACGAAACGTTAGTAGGGTCTTAAGTAACTCTGATACACTAAGCCACGAGCTATCCGGGATGCATAGAATATAGTCCTTAGTAAAAAGGGTCGTCATAGCCCAACATAAACCATTATAGTCCAAGAAAAAACGTTGTAGTACAGTTAAATACGGAGTAATACAAGGCGGTTTAGGCAGACTTAATAAAAACAATTTTCGACGTTAATGAGAGTAGCTTAAGTACATCCCTTGCTGGCCTTTCGTAGCCGGACTAAATCAGGACAGGATTATATAGATGTGGCTAATATAGGGCCGTGGTCTTCGTTGTTGTGGAAGCTGGATCACGAACAGAAGAGATGGAGTCTGATATAGTCCATATTAACCCATCAGTATACCTTGAAGCTTTGCTGTTTAAACCGATGCGGTCTAAAGGGGCTTACTTGGCATGTAATTAAATTCGGACTATACAAGTACAACAAGGTCTGCAACTCAGTTCATTGTCCTGATCAGTACATCACAAACTTGTTTTCCGTGGCATCATTTTCAAATTATTCCGCTTTATTGAATGCTCTAGTTTCTTATTCCAGCCAGGCCCAAGACAGACTTTGTAGACTATTATTAAACGTAGGATATAAGTTCGATACAGTACCCATTCCAGCTCATTAGTCCGTATGGGTCTATAACGGGCTTAGTTGGCATTAAAAAAGAGTAGTCCGATGAAGTCCATGCCTTATGGCCTTATGTTGAGTCCGGCTAAGACGGACTTCCATGAAATATTGTAAAACTTGCACCAGACGAGTCTGACATAGCCAACAGCCGGCTCACTGTATCCGGCTTATCGAGAAATTGCTCGGCGTGTTCTCGTGCTCGAGCCGGATGACACCGGCAGAGTCCGATTTCTAGCTGCTTAGTCCATTTCGTTCCAAGGTAGACTTGGAAAGAATTATGCCAGTTTCAGGTAAAATAGCTCCGGCGAAGTCCGTATCTGTCTAATCTTGGGCCTGTAGGTACCAAGCTAGAACCCGTTAAATGTAGCAAACGTACCTATTTCAATACTTTTGACTCTTTAGCTGCACAGAAACGAAGAGGCACGCCTGGCTGCACAATGAGAGGCTCTTCGGCCTTTTAGCCAGTCCAAAGACTACCTGCTCCATTGCTCTACGATGTCCGAGCAATTCTATATTTGTAGACAAACATTCCAATAAGGGTTACTTAGGGTCTGGAACTCCATATCCGAAGGGGGACGATAGAGTAGACGCTAGCGAGTTTTGGTCTGAAGATCGGAAACCTTTAAACAAACCACAAAAGTTGGCGGGAGCTTGATAGTAAGACGGTTTGATAGAATATAAGCTAGTTTGAAGTTACGTGCCATTTCTTGATTTTCGGTCGGACCTCAATGTAAGATTACCGCTGTGGCAACGCCAGCAGGTTAAGGGATGCTTTAACGCGAACGGGACAACAATACCTTCGATCCGGAGCTCTTCTACGATCTAGACCGTAGCGTGGATGCATCTTCATGGCCCCGATGGTACCGTTCCACCGAGAGTCAAGCCAACGGTCATATTTGGACTACTTGGTCAAGATTGTGGTCACCAAGGATCTCGAAGTGAATTAAAGAAATGGGCTCTCTCGACGCATTCTTGTATTAGCAGAGTGATGTCACAGTCTTCACAAGGACCCATATTCTATATCTTGAACAGTCGCTCTGGAACCAGCGCCGCTAGTCTATTTCGTACGATCCCACCCCGGTAAACCTCAACTTGTCAAAGCGACGTACTCTTATCTCCGACGGCTAGATTTCTTCAAAAATGCCTGACACCAACTCATCCTCGAGAAGTATTTGGTTACATGCTTGTCGAAACTTCTAAGGCTTGTGAAGGGCTGAGTTGGAACTGTATCTGCAACCGAGTTCACGTCGGTGATGAGTTTCCACTTTCCCTATTGAACAATCGACTAATTCAAGTCCCTTGTCCTCATGAAAGTCATGCGACCTTAACCACCTTTGGGGACTGGTAGGAGATACAAGACGGCGTAAAGGCCAATCGCCATTTCCGAGGGAGAGGAGATGTTGGATCGCTTGGTACAGTCATCCCCCCCCGGCTATTATGCTAGGATTAATAGTTAACGGGAATGCCAACCTAGAACCGAACAGTTAGTCTTGTGAGTGCAAGGTGCCTGCAGTAATTGAAAACTTACAGGAAGAAGCATGTTGAAGAGAAACGGGCTCATATATGGCAAGGGCCGGCTTTCATCAGCTGCAATCTCTGGGTGTGTCGCGACTTTATCGACCTAAGAGCGGCAGTATCAGTATAAAAGTTGGCTAATCTGGTGGATGGGTTTATTGACCTCTGCAACAATTCGATTCATCATAAAGCGGCACTGCATTCTCGCAGCTTCTAGTCCATACATGGTTGGAGGGTATGGCTTGTCGATGACGAGAGGAGATGAGGCAGACGGAGGGCCTGGCTTTTCTTCAACTTTGGTGTCGTCTGCCTCAGTGTTGGTTTCTTTGTTAGAGTCATCTTTGACCTTGTTGTCATCGATGATGATTGCTTCTTCGGAACCATTATCTGACACAGTCGAGGCTTCTTTCGTATCCGTCTTGTCTTTTCCCTCCTCAGATTTCTTCTTGATATCCTTCTCCACAGACTCCGCTCCTGTATCACTGAAGATATCGCCAAGAAGACTAGGATCAGATGCCTTCAAAGTCTTCTCGGCAAAATCTTCATTGAGTCAGCACGGCAGTAGAGCACTTCGTGTGTAGTAAGACGTTACCTTTGTCAAGTCTCTCCTTCTGGGTGACTAGTTTCTGAGAACCCGAGTTAACATCGAGGGAGAGGACAGATAGTTGCTTGGAGATGTTTTGATAGTCCAGAAAGGCATCTCGCAAAGCCGAGGTGTATACACGCGCGCTCTCATATGAGAGCGGGTTGAACTGTGTGCTCATGGCGTGAAAGCTCTTGAGTGATGTGTACTTAGTTAGTACGGCGTCTGTCCTCATGGGACACCTTGCCACTAGCTCGGGAAATTTGAGGGCTGCGGCTTTCATCGTGTCAAAGGTCCAGTCCTCATCAGCTAGCCCGGTTTATCAGTAGGCAATTTATTTTCTCCCAAGGGATGAGACGCACATTTCTTCAAACCCTGACCACCGCCTGTCCAGGTCACAGACACAGTAGTTTCGTTCTCTGTCAGGATGTCGCTCTTGATCTTATCGAGGCCCACATCCAGACTGCCACTGTCCTTTTCGAGCGTAAGGCTGACCGAAGCACTGCGATGACAGATTAGAAGGTTTAGTGTGAAATGATTGAGGATTCCTACTCGGCTTTTATTGTATGGGCTTGGGATCTGTCCTTGGCGCGGATAGATATTATGGCATTAAACTCGCCGCCCTCTTGGAATCCTGTTTTGTGTTGAGTCGAAACTGTCAGACTAGAAACTGTGGACTACATACCTGAGATGAACGAGTCACCATAGACGCGTGGAAAGTCAGCAGCCTTGAGAGTTTGAATAGGAGAGAACTTGGTCAAGCTCTGGTCCATGGTGATTTGGTTGACGACTTTGCAAGACACCATGTACGTCAAGTCTGAGTTCTTGATCTTGGAAACATTCAAGAAATCGCCTCCTCACTCGAAGCCCCCTTTGCCAAACTTGACTGTGAAAGCAGCGTTGATCTTGACAGTTGGTTAGTCTTTCAAAGAACATTAACACCTCTCGTATGCGGTACCCACGTCAAGGGTGTCAAAACCATCCGACACCTTGTCGATGATGCTAGTTTTGTAGGTGACAAGCTGTGCTACGGGGCCAGAGTGAGGCTTGCCACTATCGCCGTCATCATCAGTTTCATGTTGATGTTGGCGGCCAGGGGTGCCATCTTCTCTGACGACAGCTCCATCTAGGCACAGCTCCTGGGTAAACGAATTGAACCCTGATTCAGCTTTTTAGTCCAATTACTCGTTGAAGGAAAGGAAATTCAGGTACCGGAGCCAAGCTTCATGGCGTCATTGTAGGGAGCAAGAAGGGCCATCTTGATATTAGTGCGTTGATATGGATTTGGGTGATTGACCATTGGGAGTGGTCTTGTACGTTGCAAAGTTAGAGGCCTCTCTGTTTATCAACATGTGGGCGATGTTGCTAGTATTTTCTTTGAGCACAGAAGCTACAAGCCACCGAAATGGCGGGGTCAATAGGAGCCACAATACTGAGAGCATGACTGAAGTGATACTTGATATTGTGGCAGGGGCCGTGATTCTGGGCCTCTCCAAGACGCTATTGACGGCTGACCGCGTTCGTGCATAGCCTACCAAGGATATCGGCTGAAGATTACCCAGCCATCATTCTTGTTTCAAACTCCCAATGTGCTTTGATCTCAGCGTGAGACGCCACGTTACAATTCAAAATGCTGGCTCAGGTATGCAGCCCCTTCGACTCAGCCAGCCACGGCATGCTAAATCCACGATCGACTGGTCTCGAATCGGCATTCGATAGTCTCTTCTGAAGTCGGGGATGATGTACTAAGATGGGGGTGCTTAAATCCGCTTCTAGAGTATCCACTTTGCGTCTAGAACCTGGCTTATAGGGGGTAATTAAGGCTAGAATTACGCGCTGAATACTATCGATATGTAAGCATCCATCTTGGTCAAGATGGGCGGCAAGTATGGTTCGTGTGACGAACTTTGCCGAGTAACTATATTGCTGAAACATGGCGGGCGAGGCTTTGGTTGGTCAGCGGCCCAATACGAGGTTTGGTGCGGAAGTGAAGGAGGATTTGGACCGGAAGCGAGCTGAATGGATCCATGTCGGTGTAGGGATCCAAAGCTTTGAATGATCTCGAAGTTCTCTAACAAGCCGCCGAGTAGGGCGTGCATCTTGGGAAAATACTCATACAAGGCATCGGCCAGCGTGCTCAGCGAAAAAAGCATCATCATCAGCAACCCCTTGCTGAGAGCTTAGACAGACGGGCCATATCCTCGAAAGACACATATCATTTTGCGTCTTGATCAGCAACTTTGTCATGCGACGAGTTTGCGACGCCAGCCTCCGTAGCTCAAAGATCTCATCAAGCCCGCCCTGGTGCAAACTGTAGCTCTCTGTTGGAGAAATTACAGGACTAATTCTTTCATCAGCAGGCTATGTACTCGCGTAGCTTGGCATACGGCAGTAGTTGGATCTCGACTATTGACCCTGATTGTAGCATCTTGCGCGCTTTTTCTTGCGACACGTAGCATCCATCAGACAGACCAAACTCCGCGACGGTATCTCTCAGTCGTCCTTGCAATAGCTTCCCCTTTTCCAGATTCTTGTTTGCCTCCCCCAAGATTTTCCCATACTCGCTGCCTTTAGTACCAGATTGCGACCGCGAAAGAGTGTCATAGCCATTGTACGTGATATTGCCAGACCATTCTGAACTTGATTCATAGGAAGAGCTCGACGTTGTTGCGCTGGCCTCCCAGCAAAAAACCTGCACTTTGACCGTGATGGAGTATGGGCTTGATTCTGAAGAGTACTCAGATAAGGAGCCGGCCGACAACTCGGTGCCATTAGCTGCCCCCACTCTCATAGCCGAGACGTAATAATCGCCGTATTTTTCCTCAAACACGTCCTTGTCAGAGGTCCTTGCCCGTTTCAAGCGTCTCGAGCATCTTGGCTGAAGCTGACGGGGTTTTCCCACTCCAAGTATCCAGCAAAGAGCTTGCCCGACAACGCACTGCGGATGCCCTTGGCTACTGTCAGTGAGCAAACAGGAGAAGTAAACGTGAGCAACAGTCTTACATCCGAGTTCTTGCTTGCGTTTTGTTCAAATCTCGCCTGGCCAGATACATTGACAATAGCAACATCTGCCGAGGCAGCGAGGCTAAAGTCCATGTGATCCAGACTATGTGAGCCAAAAGAAGATTCGGCGTGCGTATAGGTACCCTTTGATTCTGATCTGTATCTCAACCGTACGCTCTGAGCAGCTCTGCGGTCGAAGGGGGACTCGGGAGCAAAGGGAGCCGCGCTTTGCGCCAATTTGGAATGAAAACCGGTTCCAACCTTGATTTCTTGAGTAGCCCAAGGAGATACTTAAATTCAAGGTTGTCTCGAAGTTTTCGTCAAAGGTAGCATGCCCTGGCAAGACATTTAAAAGCAACTTGGAGTCAGTTGCGGTTGAATCTTTTACTCGCTCGTAGGTTGGCTTGGGCGTTTGGAGGCGAAGGTATGGCCGGGTTGCACAAACCAGATGTGGTCACCGGTGAGAGGCTCAAGTACGCAGCTTCAAGGGAAGAGGTTTCCATATCCCCGCGGTGAGCTTAGCTCCTGTACGATTACTCCTCCATCACAAGCTCATCAGTAGGGTTAGGGTGGAGAACCAGGTAGTTGGGGGCGAGTTGATAACACTGCCAGTAGGAAATCAGCTGAGTTGGGCAATAAATACCAATACAGCAGTTACTTTCTAAATAGTCTTTTTCTGCTGCTGGCAGAGACGTCACGGCAGTCTCGGGTGTTTTACGATGAATCTCCCAATTTTAGCATCATCTCTTGATACATGGCAATGACACTGTCGAGTTACTCGCACGCGAGGTCGTCCGTTGAAAATTCTTATTTTCATGCGCCGCTCTTGGAACCGCAACCCTGCTTATCGTTCTCTCATAACGAATGATGAGAAATCAGCAGAGAGATATGACAACGCTGTGTTGCATGGCATTGGACGCTTGAAAAGGTCATTTTGTATATTTTAAAGTGTTCTCTTGCTGATATGTTACGTTCTTATATCTAAGGGTGTTGGAGTGACATAAACTGATATGACAACTTAGAATTATCAGCCTCGTGCAAGTTTACGTAGCTTGCAGGCTCAGCCGCATTATCGCAGCGAGTCAGATTTCGCGGCTCCACGTCATGATTGGCCCAAGCCACGCAAGGCTTTCTCGTCACCTAACCTAGACACTCTGACATTTCTCACTCGAGGCCAAGTGTCGCACCGTACAGCACCACTATCACACATAACGCTTTGCTTAGAGAGCCCTTTGAAATTTCAGGCAATCAGGAACCTTGCCCTCAAATCTCTCTATAAGCCGTGTGGCTTGAGCATTATGATTGCGCAGTGATGTTGATGATGGCGGATATCAAATTAACTATGACTTTCCAGAATTTCACGCCGTGTCGGGAAACAAGAATTTGACCGTTTCTATAACAACTCCGATTTCTCGGTGACGGTGCCGCATGGCATTGGGGTTGTCGTCGTCGTTAAGTATAGAAACAAGCAACATCTTCTTCAACATTACAAGAAGTGTGGACAATGGGAAGTGTTATGATAGACAGGGGTGTGTGAGGTAGAGCCGAGAGGAGCTCACCTGTGGGATAAAGACTTGTCTGCCTACGAAGCGTCCATCAGGGTTTTAGATTCTGTAGTGTAGTAGTTCTGAGAGTAACTGTGTTCTTTGTTGTTGGAGAAGCTGGATATGAAGCAAAAGCAGATAGTTCTGAGAGCGATAAGCCTTTCTAAAATATTAGATTCCATGGGTTAATTTGAGATTTTGAAATAGAGTACTGCTTGCGTTGCATATGACCCAACGTGAACCAGCTGTGCGGCCTGGTCGTGTCAGTCAAGGTGATCCTAGCTAATTCACTGCCATCCTGAGCCATGAATTAGGGGCGGGAGGCGCCAAGCTGTATTTAGAATCCATCTCCAAGTCTCCCTTTTGTAACGACAAACGCATTGATTGCACAATGGATCCTCTAAAAGCCGTTTATCCTAGACAACTGAGGCAGATATCGGAATCGCTGGTTCCGGGCTCCCCACCCCCAGCCGGTTGTGAAAAGCAAGAGATACACTGATCATAATCGAGGTCCCAAATAGGATCAAGAACTTCTCAAAACATGAGCACCAGAGGTGAGAATATTTTCTCTCTTTCCATTGCCACCAAAGACGGCCCGTTTCAATAGATGATGGCTTGATCCATTCTCCATTCGAGCTTGTTCGATAAGGACCAGGCGATTGCAAATGGCCAGGGTCGAATTCAACATTGCCCTCACAACTCCCTGTATCAGTCCACCCATCTTGGCCCTCCGGATTGCTGATGTCTTGACCGTCAAGAAAATTGGTGCGTGCGGCAAGGTGAATTCTCAACATCTGATAAATCGAGGACTTGATGGGCACTCGTTTCTGAGGGAGGCGACAGGTCTTGCGCCGGATGGAAACACGACGGTAAAGGCCCCTTGAGCGATTGGTGGCATATTTGTTTAAGCTTATAGGGTTCATCTTGGTTGTTAAACCTGAATGATTGATTTCGAAGTTTTATGTTGATTGTAGGCTTACTTTGTGAGAAAATCAACCTATAATGTAACCCTTCCACGTTGGGTAATGGCGCTACTTTAAAGTAGAGGAGCTGCTGCTAGTGTAAAATGATGATGTGGTGGGTGACTGAAGTGGCCTTTATACCACGGGCAAACTACAGTGCAGCCTAGTATTAAAGAGCGCAACTGGGGCAAGACAAAGGCTCTTTATTGCAAGGCGCGAGCATCTGATTGGTTCTTGGACCCACAGAAGCGGTCTTTATTGTTCTTAGAATCAGCCTTTCACAACCTCTGTTTTGGTAGAAAAAAGGCTACTTTGACACTTGATCAAATTCTCAATGACCTGAAAAAGCGCTCAGGGCAACGCTTTTTCATTTCACGAAACTAGGAGATTCCTTTGTCCGAAAGACGCCCACGATATCTTTGTTTCTGGAAACATGTATGACGTCTAAGAGGCGGAGGTGGCTGCCAGCCGAGATAAAGATCGGAAGTAAAGAGAAAGCGCGGAACTCTGCTCAAACTATCTCTCTGCTGTTTGATATCTAGCGACTTCTTTGGTTCTCACTGTTGAATAGTTACAGCCCCTTTCTTCAATCCATCCTCTCCTTTCTTGGGATTTCCTGTTCTGATCGAGGTGTTCCGCCCCTAGCATCAAATATCTGGAGTCGTCCGCGAACAAAGACAAAAGCGGTTGATTCTTTATATAAAGGAATGCAATGCTGGTACAATCACAACAAGAATAAATACCCGTCATAAGTAGGTCGCATGTTTTGATATTTGACAGTCTGAACTAAGGCGTGCTCTTTCAGAGAGAACCCCCTCAAGTCACTAACGATGTTGAAGAACGAGTTGTGACCCCCATCGCCGCCGGGGGATTTTGACCCACAGTCCATGAATAATAAGACGATATATGGTATTGTCGTCTTTTGCAACCTGCCGTGTATTCTCACTGAAATTGTTAAAAAGTTGGTCTGTTCACGGGCAATGCCATGAAGTTTCGCTCAGGCAGAACCCTTGATCTTCAGAGGTCATATCCATTCAGTCGATTAAGTTGAGAGACCTTTAAACCATCAATTTGAGTCGACTGATTACAAGTCACGCTGAGAATTGATTAGAAAACATCCACGTCAACTTGTTAAAATGCAGCCAGACAAAAATGTGTATTCAAAATTGGAAGCGAGTCCATATTGCCCATTAGGTTTGATTGTCAAGTACAGTAATGAGGTAAACACTGTGCGGTATAAAGACCGGGCCATGTCTTGGCTTAAACCAGCCTGATAACTTTCCTGTCTCGATACTGCATGGCAATTAACTTTGGACTAATACGATGTCGAGTTTTGAATAATGATCATAACCTAATCTAAGTCACGCTCAATCATGACGTGACCAAGTTAGTTCAACTGCTGGCAAGGGACCTGGGACCTACAGTGTGAGGTACCTACTCAGACGGTGAGTAGCTAACCCGATTAGGAAAGTGTCGCGTTCTAACAATCGACCACCTCCAATAGCGCTCTGTAATAACAATAAATATGAAAGATTATTTTCTTTACGTTGTTAGATTATTTGACTATTGGGCAAGCGTATCCTAGACTATGAACCATGAAATTGCTTCTTTCGCTCCGGATTGGATTGAGACCGGCACTTGTCTCTCACATCCCTGCAACTAATCCATGGTCGTCGCCCTGCCAACACAAAACACAATAAATATTTCGTGGATCAACCAACCAAATGACTCCGTTGTCGCGTCTCTCAGACTTATCTTGACCTCCGCCTCCAAACCCTCCCCCTAGAGCCGCCGCGCATAACATTAAGCCAACTTGGTAACCCTTCTTTGGGTCCTTGCCGGTCGTCTACATGAGTTCCCCTGCACTTGGGTGGATTGAAGCTTGGCTTGACGCCATTCCCAATCCTTCAACAACTCGAGGGCCGATACCATTCAAGCCGTACCATCTCGCTACTTCGGGCGACCGCTGGGCTCAAATGACTCCTCCGCCATCAGGCCCAGCGAGTTCCAGCGGGGGCCGACGTTTGGCCTCGCCGAAACGACAGAGACTATATTCTCCCGAGGTCGAAGATGACGGGGCGATGCGGGAAGAAAGCCCGGGGCGCACCCCCCGATCAATACAGAGCGCCCCTCTGGAGCACCGGCCTATTCCAATGCGACGGATAAGCAATGTTCCCAGTCTTCCGCCCTCACAATCGTCCTACGCCTCGTACACAGCGCCATCTCATCCACCATCCGAGGGATCGTCGCCAACCAGAGGCAGGCGCAGCCCTGTCCGAAGCCCTGCCAAGAACAGCAACAGTCTTCGCGCCATGGATGTCCCTGTTGTTTCGGTGCCTTTGGGGAACAGCCCGCTCGATGTACTGCCATCTGACGTCCACGGCTTATTCCAGAGCATCCAGGACATCGCCGGCGAGCGTGAATGCTTCATTCCGTCAGAGATCAAGCAAGACATATATGACATAATCCCCCACGCTAAGAACCGTTGGTTTATGCCGCCAAATGACGTGTCCATCCCTACCAACAGCCATATTCGTCCGCGGACACGCAAGCCGAGGTCGCCGACCGATATTGCCATTGCGGAGCTGGATACTCTCCGCGACATTGAAGAGAAGGCTCGAGATTGTAAACTCCGCGAATGTGCCGAGTGTACCTGGAACTCGCGGGTTCACGATCCTCTACTGCTGCACGCTCTTTCTGGACATGAGACAGTTCACGTTGAACCATCGCAAGTAGCAAGGATCGCCAGTCCGTTCGTCCCATCAACTAGTGGCCGCGGAGGGGGCAGTGTCATTGAGAGCAAGATTATCGATTACTCTCTGACCATCTGGCTTAACCGCGGTGTACCGGATCCTATTCAGGAGCATGTGCCAGGTCCTGATGCTCGGCTCATGAAGGCCATCGCAAGACGAGTCTGGTCCCAGCCGAGTGACAGCCAGACTTTCAACCACACGCTCTACAGCCCGCTCCAATTCTGCCCCATTGCATGCAACATCGAGACTAAGAGCGCAGCCTCAACCCGTGATGGCCAGCTACAGCTTTCCGTGTGGACTGCGGCGTGGTATCGGCGCATGCAGAAGCTCCTGCCAGAGGAGAGCCCCATGGTGACTCTCCCGCTTATCCAAGTCATGGCGCACAACTGGACCTTGTCATTTGCAGTCCATCGTGGAACGAGTATTGAGATTGTGGGGGAGTATGACATCGGGAACACGGCAAATCTGATGGGAATATATCAGGTGAATGCTGTCCTTCGAAAGATAGCGGATTGGATTGCCACCTCGTATAGAGCGTGGCTGGAGGGTGTCCTCCTTAATGATAGTCAAACGTGAGACGTAATAATGATGATTTGTAACCAAGGTCCTGTTCGATCATGCTCGGATATGAATTATGCCCACACCCTTAGCGCAGGCAAGACGCTGAGTTGCGTCCATACGGTTCTTTGCCTTGGAGGCCAGGCTGATTGTGACTAGGTTGAACGGCGACACGCTTCTTCAAATCCCTTGTCCCACTATTAGATTTCTTATGGCCTTTGGGCATGGTCTTGGAACATGGTGGCGGGCTCCTGAACACTTCGTACGTCATTATATTATTGTTGTCCTCGGAGATTCTTGTTACCGTTGTTGGTCGAATCGATGGACTATGCAGAATTCCGCCCTGCAGTCCTGGTCGGTTTGTCGGTTTGCCTGCAGCAGTAGCCTTCGGTAGCGGGTTGGGCTTTTTAGTTGCGTCATGGTCCTTGTCGGTTGCCTGGTTTCAGAGCACCGTACGGGCACAACTGAATTAATCATTGCATATTCGTACCGTGAGAAATGAGGTCATGTTATCCTCGCACACGGCCGCATTATTGACACTACTACCAAGCTCGTGACTTCCATCATGATCAGTTCGGGTCCGACTTATACTGTGATATCTGTGAGCCGTAAGATATCACTATGAATGAGGTTTTCGCTGTCTGAGACCAGACATGGCATCAAGACCAGTACTCTCATCCAAGAGTAGCTTGCTTGCAACTAGCCAGGCGGTGCTTGTGGGTACTAAACTAGCGTCAGATCGGACAGACCTGCTACCGGATAGAGTAATAGAAACTGCTTGAGATTAATTGGGCTATTTCACCCTTGCATCCTGAAACGTGGCGGGTTACAGTTCGGACGGATGGTTCCGATAATGCGAGTGCCGAGACAACCCCCCCGCCTTGGACTTCCCGCTTCCCAACTTCTCGACACAACGATCAAGGTATAAGAAACTCTATAAACTGGCTCGTGTGGAGAATTTAATCAAGATACAGTGTTGGAGACGGAAAGATCACTAAGAGCTATGAGAAGGGGTAACACTGGATGGTTCCCTTAACCTCGCGTGTTTCTACGGGTTGCGTCCTGGCCCGAAATAAACTCCTTGTTATCAACCGTGGCAGAATTAAATGTATTTAATGGGCCATCGTTTATGGCCCTTCGAGGAAGGCCATTGCTTGCCGACTAGCGCCAATTGGGTGCCTGCATGTCTTTATCGGCCATATGTTTCCTAAGGACTGGGTGAATATGTTAAAGGCACTAAGCGCATACTTAGCTACAGCCGTACCTTATTACATAGCTCATGAGGCCCTAGTCCTTTTATCGGATAGGCCTTTTCGAATAGGGAATAAGGTTGGGTACATTCTTCTAATGTATGTGAAACCGATGTCCTATAACGCATCAATGTATTGTAGCGAACGCGAAAGATCTTAGGCACTCGCGTCCCTGATATCTATTTTTGCACTTGTTGGCATCTATCATGTATGCCAAGTGGAGAACGATAGCTGACTTGTGGAATGGGGGTATTAGAGTTCGGTCGGAGCTATGGCTCCGATGACTCCCCAAGCTTGCGTACAGGCGCAAAGCTGTAGGCCTCAGTTCCCCGGACCCAAGCTGGTGGCTCGATTGCGGGGTAGACTAGGGTCAGGGAAAGAAAACATCTCAAGAGTGTTGGGGGGCGTAGTACTATTGGCTTAATATCCTGAAAATGATATAATCGCTTAGCCTTCCCCCACTCTTTTAGAGGGGACGAGGTTATTTATCTTTTTGACTCTTTTCTTATTCTCCTTAACCTTATCGTTATTTGGCTCTACCTTATCCCGTAGTAATGATGGCGATGGAGCCATAGTCCTTAGACAAAGGTGAAATAACAAGTGATTGCG